>JAOPSE010000010.1:107727819-108017819 GCA_029449295.1 Zea luxurians
GAAGTTCATGGCCATCCCCAACTACACTTACCTGAAGCTCAAGATGCCGGGCCCCAACGGGGTCATCACCGTCGGCCCCACGTACAAACACGCATTCGAATGCGATGTGGAGTGCGTGGAGTACGCCGAGGCCCTCGCCGAGTCCGAGGCCCTCATAGCCGACCTGGAAAGCCTCTCCCGAGAGGTGCCGGATGTGAAGCGGCATGCCGGCAACTTCGAGCCAGCGGAGACGGTTAAGGCCGTCCCTCTCGACCCCAGTGGCGACACCTCCAAGCAGATCCGGATCGGTTCCGGGCTCGACCCCAAATAGGAAGCAGTGCTCGTCGACTTTCTCCGCGCAAACGCCGACGTTTTTGCGTGGAGTCCCTCGGACATGCCCGGCATACCGAGGGATGTCGTCGAGCACTCGCTGGATATTCGGGCCGGAGCCCGGCCGGTCAGACAGCCTCTGCGCTGATTCGACGAGGAAAGGCGCAGGGTGATAGGCGAGGAGGTCCACAAGCTGATGGCAGCAGGGTTCATTAAAGAGGTATTCCATCCCGAATGGCTTGCCAACCCTGTACTTGTGAGGAAAAAAGGGGGGAAGTGGTGAATGTGTGTAGACTACACTGGTCTCAACAAAGCATGTCCGAAGGTCCCCTACCCTCTACCTCGCATCGACCAAATTGTGGACTCCACTGCAGGGTGCGAAACCCTGTCTTTCCTCGATGCCTACTCAGGGTATCATCAAATCAAGATGAAGGAGTCCGATCAGCTCGCGACTTCTTTCATCACGCCCTTCGGCATGTACTGTTATGTCACAATGCCGTTCGGGTTGAGAAACGCGGGTGCAACGTACCAGCGGTGCATGAACCATGTGTTCGGCGAACACATTGGTCGCACGGTCGAGGCCTACGTCGATGACATCGTAGTCAAGACGAGGAAAGCCTCTGACCTTCTCTCCGACCTCGAACTGACATTCCGGTGTCTCAAGGCGAAGGGCGTCAAGCTCAATCCCGAGAAGTGCGTCTTCGGGGTGCCCCGAGGCATGCTCTTGGGGTTCATCGTCTCCGAGCGGGGCATCGAAGCCAACCCGGAGAAGATCGCAGCGATCACAAACATGGGGCCCATCAGGGACTTAAAAGGCGTACAAAGGGTCATGGGATGCCTCGCGGCCTTGAGCCGTTTCATCTCGCGCCTCGGCGAAAGAGGCCTGCCTCTGTATCGCCTCTTAAGGAAGGCCGAGTGCTTCACTTGGACTCCCGAGGCCGAGGAAGCCCTCGGGAACCTGAAGGCGCTCCTCACCCAGGCGCCCATCTTGGTACCCCCAGCTGATGGAGAAACCCTCCTGGTCTACGTCGCCGCAACCACTCAGGTGGTCAGCGCCGCGATCGTAGTCGAAAGGCAGGAAGAGGGGCATGCTTTGCCCATTCAGAGGCCAGTCTACTTCGTCAGCGAAGTGCTGTCCGAAACCAAGATCCGCTACCCACAAGTCCAGAAGCTGCTATATGCAGTGATCCTGACGAGGCGAAAACTGCGACATTACTTCGAGTCCCATCCGGTGACTGTGGTGTCATCCTTCCCCCTGGGGGAGATCATCCAGTGCCGAGAAGCCTCCGGACGGATCGCGAAGTGGGCGGTGGAAATCATGGGCGAGGCAATCTCGTTTGCCCCTCGGAAGGCCATCAAGTCCCAGGTACTGGCGGATTTCGTAGCCGAATGGGTCGATACCCAGTTACCAACGGCTCCAATCCAACCAGAGCTCTGGACCATGTTTTTCGACGGGTCGCTGATGAAGACGGGAGCTGGCGCGGGCCTGCTTTTCGTCTCGCCCCTCGGGAAACACCTGCGCTACGTGCTTCGCCTCCATTTCCCGGCGTCCAACAATGTGGCTGAGTACGAGGCTCTGATCAACGGATTGCGAATCGCCATCGAGCTAGGGGTCCGACGCCTCGACGCACGCGGCGACTCGCAGCTCGTCATCGACCAAGTCATGAAGAACTCCCTCTGCCGCGACCCGAAGATGGAGGCCTACTGTGAGGAGGTTCGACGCCTGGAAGACAAGTTCTACGGGCTCGAGCTTAACCACATCGCTCGGCGCTACAACGAGACTGCGGACGAGCTGGCGAAGATAGCCTCGGGGCGAACGGCGGTTCCCCCGGACGTCTTCTCCCGGGATCTGCACCAACCCTCCGTCAAGATAGATGACGCGCCCGAGCCCGAGGCACCCTCGGCCTCGTCCGAGGTGACCTCGGCCCAGCCCGAGCCATCCTCGGCTCACCCCGAGGAACCCTCGGAGCCCGAGGGCGAGGCACTGCGCATCGAGGGGGAGCAGAACGGGGTCGTGCCAGATCAAGATTGGCAAACCCCGTACCTGCAATATCTCCGCCAAGGAGAACTGCCCCTCGACCGCGCCGAGGCTCGGCGTGTAGCGCGACGTGCCAAATCGTTCGTCTTGCTGGGCGATGAGAAGGAGCTCTACCACCGAAGCCCCTCGGGCATCCTCCAGCGATGCATCTCCATCGCCGAGGGCCAGGAACTCCTGCAGGAAATACACTCGGGGGCTTGCGGTCACCACGCAGCACCTCGAACCCTCGTCGGGAACGCTTTCCGCCAAGGTTTCTACTGGCCAACGGCGGTGGCTGACGCCACTAGAATTGTCCGCGCCTGCGAAGGGTGCCAATTCTATGCGAAGCAGACCCACCTGCCCGCTCAGGCTCTGCAGACGATACCCATCACCTGGCCCTTTGCTGTGTGGGGTCTGGACCTCGTCGGCCCTCTGCAGAAGGCGCCCGGGGGCTACACGCACCTGCTGGTCGCCATCGACAAATTCTCCAAGTGGATCGAGGCCCGACCCCTGAACAGCATCAGGTCCGAACAGGCGGTGGCGTTCTTCACAAATATCATCCATCGCTTCGGGGTCCCGAACTCCATCATCACCGACAATGGCACCCAGTTCACCGGCAAAAAATTCTTGGATTTTTGCGATGATCACAACATCCGGGTAGATTGGGCCGCCGTAGCTCACCCCATGTCGAATGGGCAAGTGGAACGTGCCAACGGCATGATTCTGCAAGGGCTCAAGCCTCGGATTTACAACAGTCTCAACAAGTTCGGCAAGCGATGGATGAAGGAACTCCCCTCGGTGGTTTGGAGCCTGAGGACGACGCCAAGCCGGGCCACGGGTTTCACGCCGTTCTTCCTGGTCTACGGGGCCGAGGCCATCCTGCCCACGGACCTGGAATACGGCTCCCCGAGGACGAGGGCCTACAACGAAGAGAGCAACCAAGCTAGCCGAGAAGACTCGCTGGACCAGCTGGACGAGGCTCGGGACAGGGCCTTACTACACTCAGCGCGCTATCAGCAGTCCCTGCGACGCTACCACGCCCGAGGGGTCCGACCCCGAGATCTCCAGGTGGGCGATCTGGTGCTTCGGCTGCGGCAAGACGCCCAAGGGAGGCACAAGCTCACGCCCCCCTGGGAGGGGCCGTTCATCATCGCCAAAGTACTGAAGCCCGGAACGTACAAGCTGGCCAACAGTCAAGGCGAGGTCTACGACAACGCTTGGAACATCCAACAGCTACGTCGCTTCTACCCTTAAGATGTTTCCAAGATGTTTATATACCTCGCACCCACGCAAAGTTTAGTCAACAAGGAAGGGTCAGCCTCGCCTCGGCAGAGCCCAACCCTCCCTCGGGGGCTAAAAGGGGGGAAACCCCCTCTGCGTCAAAATTTTCCTCGAACAAAAAATCTCTTTCACCAGAACATCTTTCGTGCTTTTTGACTACTTCGAAAAGCGGGTCCTGGAAACTGACGGGGTACACGTAAGCAGTCAAGGCTGACCGAGCCGAGGGACTCCTACGCCTCCGGGATACGGATACCTCACTCATCACCTTCTGCGATAAGTAACTCGCGCTCGGATAAGGCGAATCCGCGGATCGAACGAGTCTTTACGTACGGGAGCTCTTCTGTCAAAGCGATTCTTCGAGCCTTCTCGACCAAGTCGGTGACAGGGCTTCATGGGCGGGTAAAAGTACGCGTAAGCGGCAAGGCCGACCGAGCCGAGGGACTCCCACGCCTCCGGGATACGGATACCTCACTCATCACCTTCCGCGAGAAGCAACTCTTGCTCGCACTAACATCCCTGCTACCGACAAAAAGTCCAGATACTCGAAACAAGAGGAAAAGAGACGCAGCTTTATAACGCAACAAGGGTATGTGTTCTGGCCTCAACGGCCGCGCAAGGCCCACGCTACAAGACGATTTGACCCTGCAGGCTCGGATCTTGACGCTGGAAGAGGGCGAAGACATCCTCGGCATCAACAGCACCTTCGGCAAGGCCCGACCTAGCCTCGGACGGTGACGCGGTCCGAAGGCCTCCGCTCCGAAGGGCGACGTCATCACCACGCTCGAGCAATCTCTGCCAGGGACTTCCCCGAGAACCCGGCCCGAGCGGACGGCTCGGCCGGCCACCTCCGGGGCCTCGGCCGACCACCTTCCGAGGGCGCCAGCTCGGTTCGAAGCCTCAGCTGAACAGCTCCGACGTTGATCCTGCCAACAAACGACCCGGCTAGGCTCCGGCCAACCAGGTTTCGTTTCCGAGCCAACTCCGCCTCTGCTCGTGCTGATATCGCTACCCCTGGCCTCGGCTCGTCGAAGAGCGGCCGAGGGGTCTCTTTAACTAAGCTAGAGGAGCCTCGGACAACAGGTCCGACCGAGCCGAGGGATTCCTACGCCTCCGGGATACGGATACCTCACTCGTCACCTTGACACGGGGCGACTCACGCTTGGTGAAGCGATTCAGGCAAACAACAAGCGAGTCTTAGTGCTCGGAAATGAGGAAAAAACACGGCTCTGTGCCGTAAGTTACATACATGTTCAGGCCCCGAAAGCCGAAATGAACAAAAAACCCGACACTCGAAGTGCCATTACAAACGGAACTCCGGTTCCGCCCCCGCGGGTACGGGCAACCTCCCCGCCAGGGAAGCCCGCGGAGCGACGAGCTCTGGGCGAATCACCAGCAAACGCGGGACGCCTCTAAGCACCCCGGCAGATCCTCGCAGCCGTCCTCGCCACGAATGCGAGGAGGAAGACGGAATGTTGCATCCTAGCTGGGCAGCAACAGTTCTCCTTCCCCAGCATGACTGGAGGATGTCTCCGCCGTGGGGCTAAAAGGCGATTGCCACCACCAGAAGCTGGAAGATGAGGTGGCCCGCCGACCCGCGTAGAAGGTGCAGCCCCGGCTCGCCTCGCTCCCCGCCCCAGCGAGGATGATGAACATCCTTGAAGCTGAGGGTGGGACCCAGATCGCAGCCCGGTTTGCTCCTCCCCACCCAGGAGCTGGTGGTCACCGTCTCGGGTGACCCCCAGCCGAGGGGGGCAACCGGGCTGCCTGATGAAAATCCTTGAAGCCGAACGATGGCTGAAAGGTACCAACTCCCGCGGAGTTGCGTTCCTCCGGCGATGGAGCGAAAGGACGGTGGTTTCCCCCCATCCGGGGGCTCGGAAGAGGGAGGAACACAATGCATAGGGGAGGTAGGAGACACGGTCACCTTGCGAAGGGCGTCGCCCTCCTTTTAAAGGCAACTCCCCCTGCTTGCGCCCTCAACCGTCATGGGCTGAGTCTTCTCCAACACGCCTCCAAAGCCCTTCCCTGCGGCGCGGGGGCTGGGGCCCGCCTGTCATGCAGACCGGCTCTAAGCAGAAGAAGCCGAACCGCCGCGCACGACGCACGCAACCACCCAGCGGTTACAAGTAACCCTCCACTTTTGCCCGGACCAGCGGGCGAAAGGGGCAGGCGGCCATGCAGGCGGCATGCAACCGCGCCAAGTGGACGCGCCTCTCCGACTCCTGACAGGCCAGCGCGACGGCTCAAGCCCACGCGTCGTGCAACTGGCGCGCCGGGTGCTGCATGCGGACCGCCATGCCACTCGCTCCACCACTGCACCTCCTCGATTGCGGAACCGATGCCGCGATTCGAGGCGACCCAGCCCGCGACCCAGCAGCGCCAGCCTGGCGCAGCGGTCAAAAGCGGTCAAAAATGGGCCGGCAGTAATGACGGTGGCAGGCGCGCGAGGGCAGCGGTCACGCCATCTGCCAAGCTCATGTCCCATCCGGAGGCAGCAAGAGAACCCCCTCTCACGGTGTGAAGACGACGCACCAGTGATCCGTACCTCGAACGGCCCGCGCACGCAACGGCAGCTTCGCCGACCGCTTACCCCGGCGCATTAACTTCGCGGCGAAACAGGTGACGTTTCTGGCAGGGGCAGCTGGCGACGCTTCACCTCCGCCAAAACGACCACGCCGAAAAAGGTACGCCACGACGTTCAATTTCGAATCCTTTTTCCCTTTTCCTTCTTTCTCTATCTCTTGCGACAGGGACCGAGAAGGGGGATAACCCCAAAGGGATCCTTCCCTGTGAAGGAACTAGGCTCCGAGCCTCCCTACTGATCAGGGGTTCGAAGGCTGGCCCACCGAGGGGTTCAACAGCCGCCTCAGATCGCGTGGGCCCGACACCCACTACTGGTCAGGGGTTCGAAGGTCGGCCCCCGAAAGGACTCACGACCGCCTCAGGCTATTCGGGCTCCGTGCCCCCTACTGATCAGGGGTTCGAAGGCTGGCCTGTCGAAGGGTTCACAGTCGCCTCAGACGCCGAGCGAGGGATGACCAGGGGTACGTTCGATACATAACCAAGGCTCGGGCTGCGCTCCCGAGGTACCCTAGGACATTTCCGAGACCAGCGGGAACGACTCTGTAACGGAATCCCATCGGAGGGAGGCAACGAGCCCTCGGACCCCGTCGCTAGGGGACCGGGTCCGGCAGATCACCCGCAGGTACTTTTGGGCGTGCCTCCGGGCCCCTAGCCGACCCCCAACGAACGGGGCACGGACGTCCACTCGGATTACCCGATTGCAGCTCACCGGAGACACCATGTTCGGTGCCCATCGAGGGTAACATGGCGCACTCCCCCCCTCCTCCTTGCGGAAAGGCGACGTAGGGGCGTATATAAAAAGTCGAGTCTGTCCCTGATCGTCCTCTCGCTCCGTGCGAAGGCTCGGGGGCTGCTCTCGCAAACCCGGCTCCGGCCGAACCGTTGACAGCGTCAACATACCAGCCCGAGAACTTGGGCCCCGACAGTGCACCTGGGTTACGCCCTGCTCGCATGAGGGAACCGCTAGTCCAGCCGAAGCATTGCGCAAGGCATTAAGACCTCGAAGGAGTGAAACCACTCCTCCGAGGCCTCGGGGGCTACACCCGGCGGGTGCGCTCGCGCGCACCCACCGGAACAAAGTACCACCGAGAAAGGCTGGTCCCCTTGCAAAAAAGTGCGACGCAAGCCTCCAAGCGAGTGTTAACACTCTCTTCGAGGCTCGGGGGCTACTGTTGGGGACCATAATTAGGGGTACCCTCAAGACGCCTAATTCTCAGCTGGTAACCCCCATCAGCATAAAGCTGCAGAGGCCTGATGGGTTTGATTAAGTCAGGGATCAGTCCATACGAGTGACTTGACCACGCCACGCCCGAGCCTAGCCTCGGGCGAGGGCAGCCGACCCTAAGATGACCCCGTCTCGCCTGAGGCCTCCTCTTTCACGGCAGACACATCTCCGGCTCGCCCTAGGCCCCGCCTTCGATAAGAAGAAACCCTGACTAAATCACCGCGCCAACCGACCGAGCCACCGGGGCGTTTAACGCAAAAGGTAAGACCAACGGGCGACCAGACTTCGCCAGAGGCACCATAGGAGACTCCGCCCGACCCAGGGCTCGGACTCGGGCTAAGGCCCCGGAAGACGGCGAACTCCGCTCCGCCCGACCCAGGGCTCGGACTCGGGCTAAGGCCCCGGAAGACGGCGAACTCCGCTCCGCCCGACCCAGGGCTCGGACTCGGGCTAAGGCCCCGGAAGACGGCGAACTCCGCTCCGCCCGACCCAGGGCTCGGACTTGGGCTAAGGCCCCGGAAGACGACGAACTCCGCTCCACCCGACCCAGGGCTCGGACTCGGGCTAAGGCCCCGGAAGACGACGAACTCCGCTTCGTCCGACCCAGGGCTCGGACTCCGCCTCAGCCTCTGCCGAACGATCTCCGCCTCGCCCGACCCAGGGCTCGGGCTCTGTCTCTGTCTTGCAGGACGGGCTCGACCTCGGCTCCGGAGGAGCCTCCACGACGCCCGACCTAGGACATGAGACCGCCACGTCAACAAGAAGCGTCATCATCACCCTGCCCTGAGCCGACTTGGGTCGCAGAGAACAAGACCGGCGTCCCATCTGGCCAGCCACGCCGGATAGGCAAATGATGGCGCCCCGCTAGACCATGACGACGGCGGCTCTCAGCTCCCTTACGAAAGCAGGAGGACGTCAGCAAGGGCCCAGCCACTCCGACAGCTGTCTCCCCGTCCGGCTCCGTTACTCCACCAACAGCCACGACGCCACACCAACAGGGTGCCAAGATCTCTCCGGCTGCCACCTTGGCATGTACATAGGGCGCTAGCTCTCCCTCGCTAGACACGTAGCACCTCGCTACACCCCCATCTTGTACACCTGGTTCCTCTCCTTACGACTGTAAAAGGAAGGACCAGGGCCTTCTTAGAGAAGGTTGGCCTCGCGGGGACAAAGGGCAGGGGCTGGCGCTCTCTCTCTTGGGGCCGCTCGCTTCCCCTCACCTCGCGTGGACGCTTGTAACCCCCTACTGCAAGCGCACCCGACCTGGGCGCGGGACGAACACGAAGGCCGCGGGAATTCTCCGACTCCCTCACGACCCGGCTCCGGCCACCGACCTCTCTCTCTGTTCCCCCCTTCGCGCTCGCCCACGCGCTCGACCCATCTGGGCTGGGGCACGCGGCACTCTCACTCGTCGGCTCGGGGACCCCCCGGTCTCGGAACGCCGACACCTACTAAAGCTAATACCTTATGATGGTACATGCTAAGATGCCCAACTATAATGTTGCAATCAATCAAAGAAGCAAACCAAGCATTGATCATCAGAACAATCAACCAACATTTTTAATAGAGAAAATAGTTTTCATTTTTTTTGTCTTAGGTTCCCTATCTCTTAAAAAGATCATAATGGTAGGATTCCAAGGTGTGAAATCCATCTTGTCTTAGAGTAGAAAGGATAAGATTAATCAGAGTAGAAAAGCAGAAGGTGAGACAAGACCAAGATAAGTATAGAAAGAATCAGAGTAAGGTAAGTAGATAAGGGTTTTGTCCATTTCTATCTAGGTTTCGTCCTACAGTCAACATTTCCTCTGATACCACTTCTGTCACACCCGGCTTTAAGGGACAAAGCCAGGTGCATCTCATACATGCGCCAAGAAGACAACATATATAATAACAGAGTGCATAGAGATAAATGTCACAATATAATCAGAGTACATATTACATAGCGGAAGACTTACAAAATAAAAGTGTAAACATAAAACGAACTAAGGATCGTTGGCGCCAATGTCAACTGAGAAACGCCACCTAGATCAGATCAAACTCCTCGCCTTGTGGCTCCTCCTGAACCACCTGTTCTTCTCCTGTGGGGGGGTGTGAGACAGCAAGGGTGAGCTCACACATATTCATCGCTCAACAAGTTGTGGGGAATAATGTGACATGAACTCACCAAAGGTGGGAGATCATGAAGTGTAAGGCTGATCAACAATAGAGGTTAAAGCTGAGCATTGCTTTTAAGTAGTTGGTCAAATTTTATTAGCAGTTACTAAGTGTAAGTGAATACCAAACCATAATGATATAATAGAACAAAATTAATAATAAATCCCATGCAAATGCAAATGACAAATTGAGTTTAGGTTCCATAATTTAATCATCGGAGAGTCCTGAGCCGCTCATGACCGTGAGCTCGGCTAGTATACCAGTTTTACACTCTGCAGAGGTTGTACCCTTTACCCACAAGTCGTGTTTCCCATGTCGCCAGGGTTAGCTAGGCCCTTAGACACTACCAAGGTGAATGGCTAGGGATCCACTACGAGGCCTTTACAAAGTTCCACTAGCTTCCGAAAACCCGCTACAGTTTATGGGAAGTTCCAATGCAGGGTTCCTGGCTGACCGCCATCGCAGCAAAATCAACCAGGGACCTCCCTACACTGACCACTCCCCTACTGCCCTTGCCCCTTTCGGGTAAGGTAGTCTTCCACTAGCTTTCCTAATTAGTCAGCCAAGGGGTCCCATTCCTCCCTTGTGGTGGCACGTGGTTCTCAAGTTAAGCTCCATGTTCCAATTAACAATAACATAATGATCTTAACATGAACATAAATAGAATAACAAAATAACTGGAACATGGATATAATAAATGATTATCCCAAAACCATATAAAGCAATAGCAAAAACTACCCATGTGATTCAGGGGCAAACAAGGTAATGAGATAAACAATCTAGGGTGACCTATCAGGTCCCATCAAAATTAAACCTATGCATGGTAAATGATTATAAAGAACATTATTGGGTAACAAAAGTGAATCAAGGGCACAACTTGCCTTCAATGAGCTCCTGCTCAGCTATCTCTACTTGTTGAACCTCAGATTCCACTGTGGCTTGCTCGTCTATTCGCATCAACACAATACATACATAGTATAGCAAAAATCAACATCACACCAAACATGTAAATAGAATATACAGTAAAAATCTACACATTAAAATGAAACCATAGGAACTGGATTCACTAAATTTGGAGGTATAGATTTTAAGTTATGAATTTCTGAAGATTTTATGTTCTTAATACAAGATTAAGTACTAGTATAATTATAATGTGCGTTTCATGCCAAAACAGAGGCACCATTTGGTAGAGAATAATATTACAAAATTATAGGAACTGGAATGGACCAATTTGGAGTTCATATGGATTTTCTACAATTTAAACAAGTTTCTGCAATTAAATTTGTACTAAAAACCATTTTCTAACCTATTTTTCTGATTTTATTAATTTTCTGGACTGGGCGTCATTTTCTGGAAAACGCAGGGGCTAAACTATAAAGATTCCCGAGACTCAGAAGTATCCCACGGGGGATGGCGGGTTTATTTATCAAAAGTCGAGGGCTTCTAATGCAAAATCTCCCAGCCGAAAGGGTACGGGTCATTCTAAGCCGCACGATCAGATATCGAGGGCAGGGATTAGATCTATTGTTTTATACACCGGTAATTGACCAGGGCCTTTGGATCGTGACCCAACGATCAGATCCACACACCGAGGCATCCACGACCCAAGCTATCCCGATCGCACACACGGAGATCAACGGCCCAGGTTCACCCCCCGAATCGGTACGCTGATGGCCCTAATCTACGACGTCGACCGAGGATCCGACGGCAAGCGGCCTTCTTCCCCGACCGAGGCCGAGCAGCAAAATACCCGAACCACGCGCGGAGGCGCGCGCGCCATCCGCAGCAGCGCTGCCACCGGCGTAGACCGAACTGGCGTCCCAGCGCACTAGTGCTCGAAACGGACATCGGCGAGACGCAACATGATATGAAGGTAGAAACGAAACACAATGAAGCGGTCCTTACCGGCACAGGTGGAGCGTAAGTCCCGGTGTCGACGCATGGCGGCGAGAAGGTGATCTCCAAAGTCCGACGAGCAATTAAGAGATGACCAAGCCGACCCATGCGTCCCCCCGGCGGAATCGAAAGCAGTTGGAGCACCAGAGCACAGCGTCGCCGCACTAGAGCATCATGACGAGGCCAGGGCTACTACGACCGCGCGCCAACGACAGATCTACTCTCCCTCCCTCACCTATTTCTCTCGCGTTTTCCCCCCGACGCTTTCTTCTTCTCTCAATCCAGCGGCGTATGGGAATTCGTGAACTGGAGCTAATCTAAGTGCGGCTCACGCGGAGGGCAATGCGGCATCCATTTGAAGCCCGCGATCGAAGTCCCCGCCAATCGCGCCGACGGCAAGGACCTATCTGACCGGGTTTTGCGCTCGTTTAGTTAAGACGACGGTTACTGGGCACCTAATTTGTTGCCGAGAAAGCAAGGGAAGAAGGATCAGTCGAAGGCATGTGAGCTATGCATGTCGTCTGTTGCGAACGACCAGCGGGGAGAACGGCGGGTTCTGTTTCGTCTGCGCGCGCGGGTAGGAAGGAGAAGGAGCTGACCGGGGGCCCCGCTGTTCAGTGAGACGTCCGAGTATGCGAGAGAACATAGGCTACGGCTGACGCGGGGGAATGTGGGCTGACGGAGCCAAAATCGGCCCGAGCAGTGGAGGTAAACCTTTTTCTTTTATTTTATTTTCTGCTTTACTTCCAAGTATTCAAACTAGATTCAATCCCTATTTTGAATTTCAGATTCCAAATGTCAAAAATTAATACTACTTAGGAATATAAACCTTACTGTTTAATATAATATTTTTTTTATTCTTTTCCTTTTCTTTCTCCAATTCTAAAATTTAAATCTTAAGTCTATAAATTTTATTTTGGACATCAATGTCTTTCTTACAAAGAAAATCTTATTACTAACAAATGCACACACACATAAAACCAAGCATGATGCATGTGTTATTTTTGGGTGGTCCTTAGTTAGTTAATGACTTTTGGAGTGTTTGTTCACATGTGATATTAAATAAATGCAAAAACATGTATGTAATCCCACTATGTTTCCACTTCACATTTTTTTTGGTATTACAATTAAAACATGATATCTATTAAAAAGGGTCGTTTAAAGTTAGAAACAAATTATCTAATTCCTTAGTAAGAAACCTATATTTACCAATATAACTATCAATTTCTTCATTAGGAAAGCATGAGTGCCTAATTAAGTCTTTTTAACATTATCATAAATTCTACTCTTTCTGTTTCTCCTTTCTTTCTTAAATAGAAATTATACATATAACTAAAAATTGTTTATTTATAATTCTTCTGACATTAATATACTAAGAATTAATTGTAAATTACTAAATGGGACTTTTTAATAACCTATTCATGGTTATTATGACATAAATGAGTATTTTACTATTCTAAGTAATTAAGTGATATACTTATGAATACATTTATCATGGCTAGTAACATCTATATTTTCATTTGACCGGAACTACGTGGCCTAGTATTTCTTCATGCAAATAAGTGTACACTTAAAATACTACTAACAATTATCATTCCACACATACTAAAGTGAAATAAACATTTCTAGTATGAAAATCACTGAAGTAGTGAATAGTGACCGTGTTTATTTTTAGAATTATACGCATATTCAAAATAGTGTCGCAGGGTTTGATTTTGGTTACACGTGTATATCAAAATCTCTAAATCATACACGCGAATCGCTAAACTACAACAGTAATTCACAAGATCTATAAATTCAAAACATGATTTAGGAAATAAATATTTTGGATTTGTCTTCAACCTTGGCTTCTCGTTCTTGCGCAGGGAGGGATGAACGTCGTCGAGGGGGTTTCGACCGTGCAGGGGAGGGATAGTGGATTTGGCGTCGAGCAGGGAATGACGCGATCCTCGTGCTGCACAGGCAAAGCTCCGACGGGGTTCCACGGACTCCGGCGATGGCGTTTGGACGACGGGACGTGAACGGACGGTGAACGGCGAGGACGAACTCCGGCGACGGCGTGGGCGAGTGGGAGAGAGAGAGGGAGCTCGGGGAGGAAGAGAGCTCTGCTGTGGGAGGGAGAAGAGATCCGTCTCCAATTTATAGAGGGAGAGGAGAGGGAGGGTCGGCCGGCGTTATCAAGCACCATTAATAGCATTCATCAATGGAGGGATTAATGGGAGAGGAGTAACGGCTCCATTGAATTCTTGAACGCAGAGGAAACGGTCGAGGCTGCTCGGCTTCTGCTGTGCTCGCGTCGCGGGAGCTGTGCGCGGGGTCGGCGTTGCGGCGTGCGCGAGCTGGTGGCTCGATGCGGGTCGCGTCGGCATGCAGTCGGGTCGGTGTTGGGCAAGGGCTGGTCGCGGCGTCGGCTCGCCTGGCGCATGGCGCGGCGCTGCCTGGTGCGGCTGCAGGTGCAGGGCGGCCGGCTTGAGTCGCGCGAGGCCTGGGCGCATGGTGCTGGGTCTGGCCGGACGGAGGAGCGCGCGGGGTGGCCACAATCGGGCGTTGGGCGTCGAGCGCGGGTACGGCCGGGTGGAGCAGGGGCATCGCGGCTCGGCCAGGGGCGCGGTCCTCTCGGGTTGCAGGGCGCGGCGCTGCGTGGTGAAGCAGAGAGAGAGAGAGAGGTTAGGTGGGGGAGAGAGAAGCAGGAGCGGCGGCATTGTGCAGGAGGAGGCAGGGAGAGCGACGGGAGTAGAGTGGCGGCCGTCTGGATTAGGTTAGGGGCGCTATTGGGCCTAATGGGCCAAACGGGTAGGATTAGGTTTTGTTTTTTTTTCTTTTTTTCCCTTTTCCAAATTCGAAATACATTTTGAAATAGCCATAAAAATCATAATAATCAAACCAAAATTATTTATAAATAAGATATTTATTTTTGGACTAATATTATTATATATATTATTTACTAGGATTTTTATTTAAAACGAAATGCTATTAAATATCCGAAAATCAATCATGCGCAATCAAAAATTATTCCAAAGGCAAATAAATAACGAACACTTAAGAAAAAATTAATTACCATAAATATCATTATTAACTAAATGTATTATTTTTATTTAATGATTTTCATAGTGTCACAAATCTACCCCTCTTAAAAAGAATCTCGTCCTCGAGATTAAGAAAGGCTAGCACGAAAGCAAAGGAGATACATGGTTTATTTGTAGGTTCTTAGTTCTCATTGAACTCCTCCAAACTTAAGGAACTTCCTTACTTCTTTGCTCCAAAATGTATACTAATCAAGCGACCTTCATCATCATACTTATAAAATGGTGGGTCTTCTGAACTATTGCTTAGGTCATGCTTGGCAGCTTTCTTCTCTAGTCGGTCTAGACGCTTCTTGAGGCATTCACGAATAAGATGTCCTTCGTTTTTGCAGTAGTAGCAAGCACCTCTTGCTTTGAGTTCTTTGCGAGTCAACTTTGCTTGACCAATAGGGGGTGAGGGTTGATTGGGTGTCTGTGTCTCATATAGCTGAGCCTGACTTGATTCTTCTGTTTCGGTATCCATGTGCTTCGGGGCTTTTGCTTGTGGTTGAGGTGGACTAATCATGTATCCAAACATTTTTATATTCCTTTTGTTGTTCTTCATTCCATTCATCAGATATCTCTGTGACTCATTTTTCTCGTTCATAGTTGTTAAGGTAGGAATATTGTCATTGGCATCACCTAGTTCATTGGGGTTCATCATCTGGTTAGAGAGTAAAAGAGTTAGTGAGACAGACTACATAAGAGGCTTGCATGACATTAAGATAAAGAGCTAACACAACGTTTTTATTTCCAATATAAGATTAGTTAAGGAACAAGGATGGTTTCAGATTTCTACTAGCTTCATCATACTTTGAGAGTTTACAGGTGTTATATTCCTTAACAAAGATCTTTTGAACCTTATAGATTTCAGAGCATGATATCCAATTCATCTTTCTGATCCAAGAATATTTCCTTGAGCACAAATTGAGAGAAAGACTTGAGCGGGATTTTAGGGCAACTAGAGTAGAGCGTCACATTGTTTGAATATAGCAGATGACATCACACTTTATTTTATTTATAAAGAGGCAAAACACAATATGTGCAAGAGATTCTCCAAATTTATTCATATATTACTATTACAAATCTTGAAAGGGGCAACACTTTGGTATTTTTTTTTCTCTGAGACATATTCCTTCTTGCTAAATGATATTTATTCTTCCTCGTCAGATGTACCAATCTTCAGAGCTGGAGGTCGATTGTTTTCAACTACTATTCTTTCTCTAGATGGGGTTCCCAAACACATGGTTCTCTCAGTATGTTGGATTACTGCTTTAGTTCTTTGTAACCAATTCTTTCCAAGAATCACATCCTTTCCCATTGATTCTATCACTAGGAGATCAGCTGGAAAATCTATCCCGTTGATTTTAACACTTACTTTTGGACATATGTAGTTTACTAACATTTTTCCTTCGGGTGCAATGATGGTCTTCCTTGATCTCAAGGGACACTTGAAGATACCATACTTTGTTGCAAACTGGACACTGATAAAAGAATGTGTTGCACGAGGATCATACAACACGGTGGCGATGGTTGTGTGAATGACTAGTGTTCCAAAAATTACTATATCATCATATGGAATGGTTCCTGTCACTGCATAACTTATCTTTCCTGTGGTCTCTTTCTGTTGTTTATTCTTTGTTGATGCATGGGTTTGAGGGTGTTGTCTTTTCTTTTGGACCTTATTGATCTCCACATCCTTCTTGGGACAACCATTAACAAGATGGTCGGTATCACCACAGCCAAAGCAAGCACGACTTGATGATTTATATGGTGGAGTTGTCTTTACGTTGTTGGTAGAAGTTTCTGTGCATTTTTGTTCATATTCCATGTCTGAAGACTGAGATAGCTTCATCTCGGATGTGATCTGTAGTGAACTCTTCTCCGGACAGTTACGGAAGTAATGACCTTCACGTCCACAGTGATAGCAGGACTTTCTTGAAGTTATTTCTTGACTTTTTCCATGTTTCCATTTTTGTTTCTTGGACCTGATGCGGCAACGGGGCTGAAACTGTGTGCACGTAATAGTCCATCCATCAATGTAACACTCATTTGCTTCTTTTTGGAGCTGGGCATCCTTGTGATGTTTCCTTTTTGGAAAACCTGACAATTCATCGTCTGACAGTGCATCTGCTATTAGTTGTTCTTGGGAAGACCATTGACTTTTTATACCAGAAAATAAAATCCAGTTCTCCTGTTTTGTAGTTTCACTTTCGTTTGTACTGATCTGGCGACAAAGAATTCCATAGTACTCACAACAACAACATGTTCTAAGGTTACTTGTCTGTTGGTTTGGTTGTTCATCAGCTGTTTTATTTATAGTGTTGTTTTGACTTGCCAACACACCACATTCTTTGCCCTTAGTGACATCACTGGTAGTTGACATTCCAAGGTCTGACATCTATATGGGTATGGAAGAACGGAAGGGATGAAAGGGTTGAGCAAAGATAGATTATAGAGAGCAGAGAAAACCCATCTAAGGTTTTACCTAGCTAACTGATGTCATTGTGGACAAAAGTCACACAATACACCAACAATCATTTCAATGAAGCAAATCAAACATGAACACAAGGGACAATGAATTCAAACATACCAGCACAACACAATCCAATTCTACTCATTCAACCAAAACAAAAGGTGAGACAAGATTTGGAATAAGAAAGATATTATAAAGTCAAGGAGTCGGGTAAGAATTATCAAGGAGTTAGATAAGACATATTTGTTAGTGGCCAAGAGTGAAATAAGCTAACAATAAACTATTAAAGTGAGGATAAATGATACAACCAAGGATATGAAGTGAGTTAGGGAGGAAGCATTATCAAGGAGACAAAATAGAGAGGCATTATCAAGTAGGAGTAGGGAAACAAAGAATTCAGTATATCAAGGTAGATATTGCGCAAGGATGGTAATATAATGGCAAGAAAACAAAAGTATAAGAAGTCAAGGGTTATATAGCAATATTAGGGATTAGAAAACCACTATAGTATAATATAATATCGCTCTTACCGATCTAGTCGAAAATCTTAATACTAAAGAACAATCCTATCAACTTAACCAAGAAGAATGGTAATAGATCCAAGAGATCTATAACGAAAACCTCTTGCGGGGCGAGGATAAGGCAGAGAATGGGGCATCTTCAATAGCTTCGAAAGGGTTCCTTCCGGTAGACTTCACTTCAAGTTCCACAATCCTAACTTGATCATCTTGTAGTGCTTCTGAGTAGAGTCTTCTGATAGACCAAAATCAGACTAGAAGAGTTGAAAATAAAAGAGACGAGTTTTGATATAAAGTAAGTTTTTATTGAGACAAATAAGTCAAGTTTTGAATGACTGACTAGGCTTTCCATTTCTAACTAATCTAGCGACCTACAGTCACATTGCTTTGATACCACTTCTGTCACACCCGGTTCCAAAGGGGCAGAGCCGGGTGCATAGCATATGTGTGCCAGGACCTATTTCCACACATATGTTGACGTCACAAGTGTAATATATCAAAAGAACAATGCATAAGAGCGTAAATAACGATTATATTAACATATTACACTTCGAACAGACATAATGTCTTAACCTTTATTCATCAAAGTACAGCGAACATGGACATCCATCCACAGGAAGATGACCGGGGGTATCATTAGACTAGCATCCATGGAGTTCAGCATCATATCTTCATCTGCAACTTCTAATCAAAATTAAGCAAGGGTGAGCTCACTTATGGTCGGGGCTCAGCAAGTGGGGGAAAAACTAATGCAAGTCTAACAAGGTGAGGCTAAGGTTGAGCAGTAAGCATTTTAGTTGGTCAACATTTTATTAACAACACCTGTCTTACTAGTAAGTGTGAATCCCAAGTATTCCCATTAAGCAAAGGTACAAGAGTAATTCAAAAACACTTAAGTGAAACCACTTAAGCAAACCATTGGTAGATCATCGGATCTTGGTTTATTTCCATCTTCAAGTTCAATTATCATGTGAGGAGTCCAGGCTGCTCATAACCGTGAGCACGACTGATATATCAGTTTTACACTCTGCAGAGGTGGCGCATCTTTACCCATGAGTCGTGATTCCCTTCTAGCCCGGGTTAGCTAGACCCGTATTCACTTCCGAGGTGAATGGCCAGGGTCTCACTACGAGGCTTCTCCCTAGAGTCCTCATTACGCAAATGCTGGAAATGGTCAAACTGCATAAGGCACACCTACCGTAACCAACTTATAGTCCAGTCCACAGGGTAAAGCTTTGGGAACTATGCCCGTATCCAATCTGCCTGAGCCGGTACTATAAGCGCTTGCCAGATGCCCCCGTTCCTGGTCGACCACGACCAACACCCAACATAAGACTTCCCTAGTTATTTAGCCAAGACCAGAGCCATGATAGTTCTCATGGTAGCACTGTTTTCCCGGATGGTCAATCCATGTTCCAATTAGTATGCAATAATCTTGTTTAACCATCGGGTTAACAACAATAATGTAAACTTACCATTTGGAACATTAATATCATAAATAGGAGTGACTGCATAAAGTTAAGTTGTAACAATAGCATAGCTACTTGATTAGATCATAATCCCAGGTTAAACAAGGAGTAAGGTTGGAAAGGCTATCTAAATAGGTAACCTGTCAAATTATGCATATATCCAAAAGAATAAACTTTATTAAATGTATTGTTTGGGATCAAACAGAGTATGCAGAGGGAGAAGTCCACTTGCCTTGCTTATAGAAAACTTGTTGTTCTTCCACGTATAGGAATAGATCTTGATTCTTAACTACTAGATCAACCACTGAATATCACACAAACAAACAAGAAGAACAAACATCACTCAATAACATACAACATTCACCATACGTAAAGCTAAAAGAAAGTCTAACGAAAAGAGCGTTCGCTTTTAAAGAACATTGCAGGTAATGGTTATAATAAGAGGGTATTATTTTCAAAAATGTGTGATCTATACTTTATAAAACAAGACATGAGCTTAAAAATATCTTAATTAAACTATACAAATATTATGTTCACTAATTTAATCTTTTATAAAACGTCATACACGATACGTCTAGATTAAGGGTTTATAACACGATAAACACGTTATAACGATATTAAACCTTTTTAACCTTTTTAGAAAAGATATAAGTTATATATCTAGGGTTAATGAGCTACTAATCACGTTATTAATTTTAGAAGCATTATGGAGCATATAATTCATTGTTAAACACCTATCACTTATGATAAATTAAGATATAAGTCTAAATAGGTTTTATGTGAAAAGGTCATTATTATTATTAAACACCTATTTGTGGAAAGTTATGGTATATGCCTTAAATGAACTTTTATATAAAAGACAATGAACAAACAACTATCTTTTAATTTCATTAAAAACACGTATCCTATATTATATTCAAAGTATATATATAAAGTAACATTTTAGTTATTACTTTATTTTACCCTTTAGGAAAAACTAAATGATTTATATAACATGGACTAAATGTGATAAAATTAATCAAGCCCATATAACTAGTTATGAACAAGTTGACAATAGGTGTGACTAATAAATTATGATAAAGGATAATTAATCTATTAATTATCTTTAATTCTATTGTAGGAACAAATGATCTAGATAATTAAAATGAATACTATATTTATTGGTATTAACTATCATTTAAGTTATGACGGTGTGAGCACTTAATTAAGCCATTATATCATTATTAGAAAAGTTATATGACATATTACTATTTAGTACGGCTGTACTTAAACATTTATAACGAACCTTATTAAATTAAAACATGATATCTATTAAAAGTGTCGTTTTACAGTTAGAAACAAATTCTCTAATTCCTTAGTAAGAAACCTATATTTACCAATATAACTATCAATTTCTTCATTAGGAAAGCATGAGTGCCTAATTAAATCATTTTAACATTATCATAAATTCTACTCTTTCTGTTTCTTCTTTCTTTCTTAAATAGAAATTATACATATAACTAAAAATTGTTTATTTATAATTCTTCTGACATTAATATACTAAGAATTAATTGTAAATTACTAAATGGGACTTTTTAATAACCTATTCATGGTTATTATGACATAAATGAGCATTTTACTATTCTAAGTAATTAAGTGATATACTTATGAATACATTTATCATGGCTAGTAACATCTATATTTTCATTTGACCGGAACTACGTGGCCTAGTATTTCTTCATGCAAATAAGTGTACACTTAAAATACTACTAACAATTATCATTCCACACATACTAAAGTGAAATAAACATTTCTAGTATGAAAATCACTGAAGTAGTGAATAGTAACCGTGTTCATTTTTAGAATTATACGCATATTCAAAATAGTGTCGCAGGGTTTGATTTTGGTTACACGTGTATATCAAAATCTCTAAATCATACACGCGAATCGCTAAACTACAACAGTAATTCACAAGATCTATAAATTCAAATCATGATTTAGGAAATAAATATTTCGGATTTGTCTTCAACCTTGGGTTCTCGTTCTTGCGCAGGGAGGGATGAACGTCGTCGAGGGGGTTTCGACCGTGCAGGGGAGGGATAGTGGATTTGGCGTCGAGCAGGGAACGACGCGATCCTCGTGCTGTGCAGGCAAAGCTCCGACGGGGTTCCACGGACTCCGGCGATGGCATTTGGACGACGGGACGTGAACGGACGGTGAACGGCGAGGACGAACTCCGGCGACGGCGTGGGCGAGTGGTTGAGAGAGAGAGGGAGCTCGGGGAGGAAGAGAGCTCTGCTGTGGGAGGGAGAAGAGATCCGTCTCCAATTTATAGAGGGAGAGGAGAGGGAGGGTCGGCCGGCGTTATCAAGCACCATTAATAGCATTCATCAACGGAGGGATTAATGGGAGAGGAGTAACGGCTCCATTGAATTCTTGAACGCAGAGGAAACGGTCGAGGCTGCTCGGCTTCTACTGTGCTCGCGTCGCGGGAGTTGTGCGTGGGGTCGGCGTTGCGGCGTGCGCGAGCTGGTGGCTCGACGCGGGTCGCGTCGACACGCAGTCGGGTCGGTGTTGGGCAAGGGCTGGTCGCGGCGTCGGCTCGCCTGGCGCATGGCGCGGCGCTGCCTGGTGCGGCTGCAGGTGCAGGGCGGCCGGCTTGAGTCGCGCGCGAGGCCTGGGCGCATGGCACTGGGTCCGGCCGGATGGAGGAGCGCGCGGGGTGGCCACAATCGGGCGTTGGGCGTCGAGCGCGGGTACGGCCGGGTGGAGCAGGGGCATCGCGGCTCGGCCAGGGGCGTGGTCCTCTCGGGTTGCAGGGCGCGGTGCTGCGTGGTGAAGCAGAGAGAGAGAGATTGGGTGGGGGAGAGAGAAGCAGGAGCGGCGGCGTTGTGCAGGAGGAGGCAGGGAGAGCGACGGGAGTAGAGTGGCGGCCGGCTGGATTAGGTTAGGGGCGCTATTGGGCCTAATGGGCCAAACGGGTAGGATTAGGTTTTGTTTTTTTCTTTTTTTCCCTTTTCCAAATTCGAAATACATTTTGAAATAGCCATAAAAATCATAATAATCAAACCAAAATTATTTATAAATAAGATATTTATTTTTGGACTAATATTATTATATATATATTATTTACTAGGATTTTTATTTAAAACGAAATGCTATTAAATATCCGAAAATCAATCATGCGCAATCAAAAAATATTCCAAAGGCAAATAAATAACGAACACTTAAGAAAAAAATTAATTACCATAAATATCATTATTAACTAAATGTATTATTTTTATTTAATGATTTTCATAGTGTCACACTATTGCATGGCGTACTGGTCTTTTGTATTAAATGTGTGGATGTATGTATGTTTGCGCTCGCATAGAGAACGATCCGGTCGGAGAGCCCGAAGAACTCGCGGGAGAAGCCCCTGAGCAGCAGTCGGTTGGTGGAGGCAAGTGTCCCTTGACCAATCTCTGTCCTATACATACTTTAATTCACCTCCCGCATTACATATTTATACCTAAGGATTGACTAGCTTTTGTTGTCCATGTCCTTGTTTACCTATTTGGGTCAGATTATTATTGCTTCGTCTTATGCTATTGCTCAACTCTAATCAATGAACATGATGAGAATTATCAATGATACGCTGTTTTCCCCTCCTTTATTATGATGTTCTACTTGTGACCTTCAAGGGGGCTCGAGTGGTTTCTCGAGTGCCTCTCCGTAAGGACCTGTTCGTTGGATGACCGCCCGGGAAAACAGTGCAACCATGAGGGTGGAGTGGGACGCCCTTAGCTGAGTAATTAGAGGAACCGTGGTGTAGTTCGCTTCGCCGTCGTGCCGTCAATGGGGCTCGGTGTATGCGGCTCGCTCTGCCAAGGTTGATTTGTCCCTTGGGGAGGAGTGCGGTACATTTAGGAAACCTAACGGGCGGCTACAACCTCGGGGAATCTTTGTAAAGGCTACGTAGTGATGCCCTGCTGGACCACCTAGGTAGTGGTCAATGGGGAGTAGCTCTCTCCAGGCAGAAAGGGAATCACGGCTTGTGGGTAAAGTGCACAACCTCTGCAGAGTGTATGGAAAACTGATATATCAGTCGTGCTCGCGGTTATGAGCGGCCAAGGGAGCTCCAGTGATTAGTGGTACTTGATCAGAGATGTTCGGATTTGCAGGTGGCAATGAGATCGATGGTTTCTGGTATTGATTATGGTAATGGTAAGTGGTATTCTTTCCGTTTGGAAAGAGTACGATTGGGTTAATAACGTGGGTTAATTCTAAAACTTGGCTTTCTCTACTAGTAATAATAACCTGACCAACTAAAAGCAACTGCTTGACTTACCCCCACATAAAGCTGTCCACTACAGCCAAACAGGACACTTGCTGAGTATGTTGATGTGTACTCACCCTTGCTCTACACACCAAACCCCCCCCCCCAGGTTGTCCGCATTGAAACCACTGCTCAGGAGAAGATGAAGCCGTGGAAGGAGACTTCTAGGAGTTCCAAGACTACGACGAGTTCTAGGTGTGGGTTAGCGGCAACCCCCAGTCGGCTGCCTGTGAAGGCCGCTTTTATCTACGTTTCGTTTTCGCGCTTTGATTTATTGTAAAGACTATGTGGACGTCTCAGACATATGATGTAATCGACTATTACTTCCCTTTTAATACTATTTGAGCACTGTGTGATGATGTCCATGTTATGTAACTGCTGTGTACGTGAATTGCTTATCCTAGCACGTACATGGTTCGCATTCGGTTTACCTTCTAAAACCGGGTGTGACATAGGTGGTATCAAAGTCGTCTTGACTGTAGGACCGTTAACCTAGAGTAGAATGGTCGTCCTAAGGATTATAGACCTCTGTCTCTGCCTTGACTTTGGTATCCCTTCAAAAGTTGGTCATATCGACCAAACCTATGTTCTACTATATATTATACCTTGCTGAAAATTGTGTTTTATTCTAATCCTTCATTTATTTATGGTTCATTACTTGCTGGTCATACTAGTTCTGTTCTCACTCTTTTGCTTGCGGTGTCTTTTGTAGATGGCTCGTCTTAGACACACCGCACGAAAGTCTGTCATCCCCTTCTTACCCTCTCGTCTCGTGGAGCGTCCGCTTTGCCGTCCCGTGGCCAGTCAGTCCAGTCACTTGGAGAGGCTGCACCACCGCCTGCATGAGGAGCAGGAGCATCGACGACAGGAGCAAGAGCAGCAGGGCTCTTCTTTCTCGCTCCAGCAGGAGATAGAGTCTGTGAGGAGCTGCTCCCCTATGCTTCCCCTGGAGGCGCCCCCTGCACCACCACTGGGCGCCCCAGCCTCTGGAGTAGCTGCTGGAGGAGACCCAGACGACGGAGGTGGTGGCGACAGCTCGAGCCATGACACCGACTTTTCTGCTGACCAGGAGCCAGAAGGATGGGTTGCTCGACCCATCACTCGCGACACTGCTCGCGGGTGTCACTTCCACGATGCGCTCGACACCCTGCTACGTCGGGCACTTGACCGGCATACTTGGTCCATTGAGTATCGCTGTGTGGTCTACCAGCATAGTCGCGGGGTCTACCCGGACCGCTGGGAGGCGACCTGCTTGGCGCGCCGTCCGGAGAACAGTCTCTAGGGTGCTGAGGTCTGCTCGGAGCACTATTCCATCTCTGAGCGGGACTCAGCTGAGGCAGCCATGCAAGATGCTGCATGGCGTGCGCTTTCGCACTACTGCTCAGTACTCGGTGGGGTAGCTGATGGTCTCAACCTGAAGTACTACCCCCGTCGTCTGTCTGGCAGCACAGGAGGCGTGATTGTCTCACCTGTTGGTGAGGACAATCCTAGGTTGAGCAGCACAGTCAACCTAGCCACCGTGCTAAACATGGAGCTGGACCATGCATTAGATGAGCTGAGTAGGGCTCGTGCTGAGATCGCCCAGCTGCGGGCTGAGCGCGCGGAATGTCGTCACTTGGATGATGGTTCCCCCGCCCCCGTCGGGACTTAGCACCCGTACCGCTCACCTCGGCGTGGACACCAGTCTTATGGCAACCCCGACTGCAAGACCAAGATAAATTTAGATCCATAGATCATTAGAGTCGAATCTTGTAATTAATATGAAATATATACATAGAAGCTATAGTCCTAGCATTAGTCTCGCTTTTAGTTAGTCTTAGTTAGACAGGGTAGTTTGCTATATCCTATGCATTTATGTTTGTCATGATGAACTAAGTTTGATTTGGATCTTTGTAATGACTGTCACCCGAGTGTGGGTATCCCCTACATTTTGGTTTACCTGCTATATTAATGGAGTTAGCTATTTAGTTGGGAAGCCTTTTATTCCACTTTCCTCTTTATCTGAGAAGCTGTGTTGGTCTATGTTGGAGATCAGTGAAGATGCTCGTCTGCTCAGTGTTGTGGAGAATTCTATACTCTTTTCTTATGCTGCAAGATTTACAAGATCAGTTCTGATGTGTGGTTGCATTCTGCAGATGTCAGAAAACAGGCGCAGAGGAGGAAGGCATGCTCAGCAGGAGCAGGCAGCTCAGCAGGATGAGGCACCCCAGCAGCAGCACCTGCCGCCCCCGCCCCCGATGTCGATCGAGCAGATGTTTCTGATGCAGACTCAGGCAGTTCAAGCCATTGGTCAGACTCTGGCCGCCATTCAGCAATAGCAGCAGCAGCAGGCCCCACCTCAGCCTCAGATGCCTTAGATGCCTAGAGACAAGCGTGCTGAATTCATGAGAGGTCATCCCCCAACGTTCGCTCACTCTTCCGACCCCATGGATGCTGAAGACTGGCTGCGCAGTGTGGAGCGGAAGTTGCATACCGCTCAGTGTGATGACAGGGAGAAAGTCATGTATGGTCCCCGTCTGTTGAGAGGAGCAGCTCAGTCATGGTGGGAGTCTTATCTCGCCACCCATGCCCACCCCGACACCATCACCTGGGAAGAGTTTAGAGGAAGCTTTCGTCAGTACCATGTTCCTGCAGGTCTGATGACAGTGAAGAAGGAGGAGTTCCTGGCCCTCAAGCAAGGGTCATCGTCTGTCAGTGAGTACCGGGACAGGTTTCTGCAGTTGTCTCGCTATGCACCTGAAGATGTCAACACCGATGCCAAGCGACAGTATTGTTTCCTTAGAGGCTTGGTTGACCCTCTGTAGTATCAACTGATGAATCATACCTTCCCGACATTCCAGCACCTGATTGACAGAGCAATTATGACAGAGAGGAAGCGTAAGGAGATGGAGGATCGTAAGCGCAAGATCAGTGGACCCCAGCCTGGAAGCAGCAATCGTCCTCGTTTCTCAAGCAATCAACCTCAGCAGTTCAGGCAGCACCAGCTCAGGTTGGAAACAGGGCATGTTTCCACTATGGAGAGCAAGGCCATTGGGTGATGCAATGTCCGAAGAAGGCAGCCCAGCAGCAGTCAGGCCCCAATGCCCCAGCAAAGCAGAATGTGTCTCAGCCTGGAGCAGGCAACCACTCTCAGCCACGCTATAATCATGGGAGACTGAATCACTTGGAGGCTGAAGCAGTTCAGGAGACCCCCGGCATGATAGTAGGTATGTTCCCAGTCGACTCCCATATTGCAGAAGTGTTATTTGATACTGGAGCAACACATTCTTTCATTACTGCATCATGGGTAGAAGCACATAATCTTCCAATTACTACCATGTCAACCCCCATTCAAATTGACTCAGCCGGTGGTAGAATTCAGGCCGATAGCATTTGTTTGAATGTAAGTGTGGAAATAAGGGGGATAGCGTTTCCCGCTAATCTCATAGTAATGGGTACTCAGGGAATAGATGTCATCCTAGGGATGAATTGGCTAGATAAGTATCAGGCAGTTATCAGTTGTGATAAGAGGACAATCAAGTTGATGTCCCCACTTGGAGAGGAAGTGGTGACGGAGTTAGTCCCGCCTGAGCCGAAGAAAGGAAGTTGTTATCAGATGGCTGTCGATAGCAGGGAAGCAGACCCAATTGAGAGTATCAGGGTTGTGTCCAAGTTCCCAGATGTGTTTCCAAAGGACTTGCCAGGTATGCCACTAGAGCGGAAAGTTGAATTTGCCATAGAGCTTCTTCCTGGAACCGCCCCTATCTTTAAGAGAGCTTACAGAATATCCGGACCAGAGTTGGTTGAACTTAAGAAGCAGATTGATGAGCTATCAGAGAAAGGTTACATCCGGCCAAGCACCTCGCCTTGGGCCGCCCCTGTCCTATTTGTGGAAAAGAAAGATGGCACCAAAAGGATGTGTATCGATTATCGAGCTTTGAATGAGGTCACAATCAAGAACAAGTACCCTTTGCCCAGAATAGAAGATCTGTTCGACCAGTTGAGAGGAGCCAGTGTGTTCTCCAAGATAGATCTGAGGTCAGGTTATCATCAGCTCCGGATCCGACCTTCAGACATTCCGAAGACGACATTCATTACCAAGTATGGGTTGTATGAGTTCACAGTGATGTCTTTCGGTCTAACAAATGCACTAGCCTTTTTTATGAATCTGATGAATAGTGTATTCATGGACTATCTTGATAAGTTTGTGGTGGTATTTATTGATGATATTCTGATATACTCTCAAAGCGAAGAAGAGCATGCGGATCATTTGAGGATGGTATTGCAGAGATTGCGAGAGCACCAGTTGTATGCAAAGTTGAGCAAGTGTGAATTCTGGATCAGTGAAGTCCTGTTCTTGGGTCACATAATCAACAAAGAAGGATTGGCTGTGGATCCGAAGAAAGTGGTAGACATTCTGAACTGGAAAGCGCCAACAGATGCTCGAGGAATCAAGAGCTTCATTGGAATGGCCGGATATTATCGGCGATTCATTGAAGGGTTTTCGAAGATTGCAAAACCAATGACAACGTTGCTAGGCAACAAGGTCGAGTTCAAGTGGACCCAGAAATGTCAAGAGGCCTTCGAAGCGCTGAAAGAGAAGTTGATTACGGCGCCTGTCTTAGTCTTGCCTGATGTGCACAAGCCCTTCTCGGTGTATTGCGATGCTTGTTACACTGGTTTGGGATGTGTGTTGATGCAAGAGGGAAGAGTTGTGGCTTACTCGTCCCGACAGCTGAAGGTTCATGAGAAGAATTACCCAATCCACGACCTAGAGTTGGCAGCAGTGGTTCACGCATTGAAGACATGGAGGCACTATCTGTATGGACAGAAATGTGATGTTTACACAGACCACAAGAGCCTGAAGTACATATTCACTCAGTCAGAGCTGAATATGAGGCAGCGAAGATGGTTAGAGTTGATCAAAGACTATGAGTTGGAGATCCATTACCATCCAGGCAAAGCGAACGTAGTGGCAGATGCTTTGAGCAGGAAGAGTCAAGTCAATCTGATGGTCGCCCGTCCGATGCCTTATGAGTTGGCCAAAGAGTTTGACAGGTTGAGTCTCGGATTTCTGAATAATTCGCGAGGAGTCACAATTGAGTTGGAACCCACCTCGGAACGAGAAATCAAAGAAGCGCAGAAGAATGACGAGAAGATCAGTAAGATTCGGCGACTGATTCTGGAAGGCAAAGGCAAAGATTTTCGGGAAGATGCAGAAGGTGTGATATGGTTCAAGGACCGCTTGTGCGTTCCCAATGTCCAGTCCATTCGAGAATTGATCCTCAAGGAAGCTCATGAGACAGCCTATTCGATTCACCCTGGTAGTGAGAAGATGTATCAGGATCTCAAGAAGAAATTCTGGTGGTACGGAATGAAGAGGGAAATCGCAGAGCATGTGGTTATGTGTGATAGTTGTCGAAGGATCAAGGCAGAGCACCAGAGACTAGCTGGATTGTTGCAACCGTTGCAAATCCCTCAGTGGAAATGGGATGAAATCGGCATGGACTTCATAGTCGGATTGCCTCGCACTCGAGCCGGCTACGATTCTATTTGGGTAGTGGTGGACCGCTTAACCAAGTCAGCCCACTTCATACCTGTCAAGACCAACTACAGCAGTGCAGTATTGGCAGAATTGTACATGTCTCGGATCGTTTGTCTTCATGGTGTGCCAAAGAAGATAGTGTCAGACCGAGGAACGCAGTTCACCTCTCATTTCTGGCAGCAGTTGCATGAAGCTTTGGACACACATCTGAATTTTAGTTTAGCTTATCATCCGCAGACAGATGGTCAGATCGAAAGAACCAATCAAATCCTTAAAGACATGTTGAGAGCCTGTGCGTTGCAAGATCAGTCCGGATGGGATAAGAAGTTGCCTTATGCAGAGTTCTCCTATAACAACAGTTACCAGGCCAGCTTGAAGATGTCACCATTTCAAGCGCTCTATGGGAGGAGTTGTAGAACTCCGTTGCAATGGGATCAGCCTAGAGAAAAGCAGGTGTTTGGGCCAGACATTCTGCTTGAAGCTGAAGAGAACATTAAGATGGTTCGAGAGAATCTGAAGATAGCGCAATCAAGGCAGCGAAGTTATGCAGACACGAGAAGAAGAGAGCTGAGTTTCGAAGTTGGAGACTTTGTCTATCTGAAAGTGTCACCGATCAGAGGAGTCAAAAGATTCGGAGTTAAAGGCAAGCTAGCACCCCGCTACATCGGTCCGTATCAAATCCTCGCAAAGCGTGGAGAAGTGGCCTATCAGCTCAATTTTCCAGAAGGTTTGTCCGTAGTGCATGATGTCTTTCATGTGTCTTAGTTGAAGAAGTGTTTGCGTGTGCTAGAAGAGTAGTTGCCAGTGGAAGGTCTTGAAGTCCAGGAGGACTTGACCTACACAGAGAAACCAGCGCAGATCCTTGAGACAGCAGACAGAGTCACCCGAAGAAAGACCATCAGAATGTGCAAAGTCAGATGGAACCACCACTCTGAGGAAGAAGCAACCTGGGAGCGTGAAGATGATCTGATGGCTAAATACCCTAAGCTCTTTGCTAGCCAACCCTGAATCTCGAGGGCGAGATTCTTTTAAGGGGGATAGGTTTGTAACGCCCTGAATTTGGGGGTAGAATTTTTTTTCTTCTTTTCTCTCACCAAATTCGGGCGTTACGCTCTTTTCTCTTTCCCGTTTCGCTCTTTCCTAATTTCAAACCAGTATAGTGACAGGTGTCCATGTCGTGTACGAACAAAACTTAAGTGTCATGGGTGTTGCATCATGCCGACGCACATTTCTTTGTCTGATGTTGCGTGTTCGTCTCGTTCCGTCTCGGTTTTCGGTTCGCGATTGGATTCTGTTTGATAGTCGTGCGTGTCGTAGGTTTCGATCCGTACAGTGGCTCGGCCCAACCCAGCCCGGCCCGGCCCGGCCCTGCGCGCCCCTGGCGCCCCCCATGCGCCCTCTCCTCTCCTCTCTCTCTCTCTCATTTGGATTTCCCGCGCAGCAACCTCTCCTCCCCATCTCTCTCTCTCTCCCTCCCGTGGTGCCCTAGGGTTTGGAGTTGAGATCGCCGGAGTTGGATCCCGAGGTGAGCCCCTCCCCTCCCCTCTCCTCTCTCTCTCTCCCTCTCCCTCTCCCTCCTCTCTCCCCCTGCGCGCTCCCCCTTCTCTCCCCTGCGCGCGTGCGCGTCCCTGCGCGCCTGCGGCAGCGCTCGGCCCCTCCCCTTCCCTCCCCGGCGCGGGCGTGCGGTCCCTGCGCGGGTGCGGCTCGGCGCGGCCCCCGGCGCGGCGGTTCGGCCCCTGCGCGCGGCGTCCCGGCCCCCGGCGCGACTCGCGTAGCTCGTTTACCCCCCCCCCCCCCCCCCCTAACGCATTCCCGCATGCGCAAACCCACGCGCGCGGTGATTATTTTTTGTTGTAGTTAATATCAAACTTCGTCAATTTAAATTTATGTTTATTAATGTGCTGCGTCGCGCGCTTCGTCGCGCGACGATTCTTTTAGTTTATATTCATTAAAGTGTTGTGTCGCGCGCTTTGTCGCACGACAATCTATTTTAATTTCAGGTTGTTTAAGGTACGATGTTGCGCGTCCAGACGCGCGACGTTCCACTTTAAACTCAGCCCTGTTGACGTATGTCGTCGTGCGCTTCGTCGCGCGATGCCTCACGTCTCTTTATAATTAATGCAAGTGTCTCGTTGTGCGCTCTGTCGCGCGGCGAGTCGTTTACTTCTTAATTCAATCTAAATGACGTGTTGTACGTCTCGGCGTGCGACCACTCCCTTTCATTCATCTTCAATTGTTTATAATAATTAAATGTGGAACTTGACTTTACTTCATGCTAAACGTAGTGTCCGCATTAATGGCCTTCAATCGAACGAGTGGTTTAATTTATAATAATGTAATGTGATCGTTTCTCGACTGTCTTTTCCTATTTCTCTCTTAACCGTAATTGCGAGCCCGCGTGGAACGTCTGTTTATTTATTGCATCCTATTGCATGGCGTACTGTTCTTTTGTATTAAATGTGTGGATGTATGTATGTTTGCGCTCGCATAGAGAACGATCCGGTCGGAGAGCCCGAAGAACTCGCAGGAGAAGCCCCTGAGCAGCAGTCGGTTGGTGGAGGCAAGTGTCCCTTGACCTATCTCTGTCCTATACATACTTTAATTCACCTCCCGCATTACATATTTATACCTAAGGATTGACTAGCTTTTGTTGTCCATGTCCTTGTTTACCTATTTGGGTCGGATTATTATTGCTTCGTCTTATGCTATTGCTCAATTCTAATCAATGAACATGATGAGAATTATCAATGATACGTTGTTTTCCCCTCCTTTATTATGATGTTCTACTTGTGACCTTCAAGGGGGCTCGAGCGGTTTCTCGAGTGCCTCTCCGTAAGGACCTGTTCGTTGGATGACCGCCCGGGAAAATAGTGCAACCATGAGGGTGGAGTGGGACGCCCTTAGCTGAGTAATTAGAGGAACCGGGGTGTAGTTCGCTTCGCCGTCGTGCCGTCAATGGGGCTCGGTGTATGCGGCTCGCTCTGCCAAGGTTGATTTGTCCCTTGGGGAGGAGTGCGGTACATTTAGGAAACCTAACGGGCGGCTACAGCCTCGGGGAATCTTTGTAAAGGCTACGTAGTGATGCCCTGCTGGACCACCTAGGTAGTGGTCAATGGGGAGTAGCTCTCTCCGGGCAGAAAGGGAATCACGGCTTGTGGGTAAAGTGCACAACCTCTGCAGAGTGTATGGAAAACTGATATATCAGCCGTGCTCGCGGTTATGAGCGGCCAAGGGAGCTCCAGTGATTAGTGGTACTTGATCAGAGATGTTCGGATTTGCAGGTGGCAATGAGATCGATGGTTTCTAGTATTGACTATGGTAATGGTAAGTGGTATTCTTTCTGTTTGGAAAGAGTACAATTGGGTTAATAACGTGGGTTAATTCTAAAACTTGGCTTTCTCTACTAGTAATAATAACCTGACCAACTAAAAGCAACTGCTTGACTTACCCCCATATAAAGCTAGTCCACTACAGCCAAACAGGACACTTGCTGAGTATGTTGATGTGTACTCACCTTGCTCTACACACCAAACCCCCCCCCCCCAGATTGTCCGCATTGCAACCACTGCTCAGGAGAAGATGAAGCCGTGGAAGGAGACTTCCAGGAGTTCCAAGACTACGACGAGTTCTAGGTGTGGGTTAGCGGCAACCCCCAGTCGGCTGCCTGTGAAGGCCGCTTTTATCTACGTTTCGTTTTCGCACTTTGATTTATTGTAAAGACTATGTGGACGTCTCAGACATATGATGTAATCGACTATTACTTCCCTTTTAATACTATTTGAGCACTGTGTGATGATGTCCATGTTATGTAACTGCTGTGTACGTGAATTGCTGATCCTGGCACGTACATGGTTCGCATTCGGTTTACCTTCTAAAACCGGGTGTGACATACTTGCACAAAGATAAAGTAAAGAACCTATCATAGATCGGTATGCCTTTTGATCAACGAACTTACCTCCCTTGTCAAGGTCCAAGTGCCCGTCAGTTTCCATTGGTGTCTTAGCAGGCTTTGTGTCCTTCATCCCAAACCTTTTGAGTAAGTCTTGGGTATACTTTGTTTTGGAGATGAAGGTTTCTTCCTTGATTTGCTTTACTTGAAATCCAAGGAAGTAGTTTAGCTCTCCCATCATTGACATCTCGAATTTCTGCAGCAGTATCCTGCTAAACTCTTCACAAGACTTGATTAGTAGAACCAAATATTATGTCATCGATATATATTTGGCATAGGCTAGTAAAAAGAGATCACCATTACAAGTCTTAGTAAAAAGAGTAGGATCAACTTTCCCGACCTTTAAAGCATTAGAAATGAGAAAATCCCTAAGGCATTCATATCATGCTCTTGGAGCTTGCTTAAGTCCATAGAGCGCCTTAGAGAGCTTATAAACAAGGTTGGGATACCTGTCATTCTCGAAGCTAGGGGGTTGTTCCATGTACACTTCCTCCTTGATTGGTCCGTTAAGGAATGTGCTCTTCACATCCATTTGAAACAACTTAAACGAGTGGTGAGCAGCATAGGCTAATAACATGCGTATTGACTCGAGCCTAGCTACAGGAGCAAATGTCTGCTCAAAATCCAAACCTGTGACTTGGGCATAACCTTTTGCCACAAGTCGAGCCTTGTTCCTTGTCACCACCCCGTGTTCATCTTGCTTGTTGCGGAACACCCACTTGGTTCCCATAATATTTTGCATTGGACGTGGCACCAGGCTACATACTTCATTTCTCTTGAAGTTATTGAGCTCTTCCTACATGGCCAACACCCAGTCCGGATCCTACAAGAAACGAGCACATGAAACAACGCAGCGCAATTACAGCTCAAAGAAGTGCTCAAATCTCTATCGCAATGAACCGAATGCGTGCTTGCGAAGTCTAGGCATTGTAGGATGTTCAATGAGTGCTTGGTGTACTGCTCCATACGCCTAGGGGTCCCTTTATAGCCCCAAGGGAGTTTGGAGTCGTTGGAGCTCCATTTGGTAGGCTTTGGTTGCCTTCTATCCGCGGGTGCACCAGACTGTCTGGTGCACATCGAACAGTGAACAGTACGCGCGCTGGGCACGACAGAGAATCCCCTGATCGGCTATTTCCTGTTTCGGGGGGGGCACCAAATCATCCGGTGTGGGGCTCCAGACTATCCGGTGCGCCACTTGATCATTGGCCCCCGGTCGATGTGGCAGCTACCCGTTGGCGGGTGGCACACCGGACAGTCTAGCGCCTCGCGAGAGCGCCCAGTTGGCCGGATCGTGCACCGAACTGTCCGGAGCTCTGCAGCCCAGCAACTTTCTCTGTTTCTTCCTTCTTTTTCTTTTGCTTCTTTTGGACTTGACTTCACTAAGTCCCTGTCACTTAGACAAACATAATTAGCACACAACACAATCGACTAAGTGTACAGATCATACCTTTTTGCTTGATGCATATAGATTTTCATTATGTCCTCTTTGGAGCTCAATTTGCCTTTGCTCAACATCATGTTAGTTCAACCATAAAGTGTTGTGCATCTAATCACCAAAACAATATAGGAATGGCCTAAGAGCACATTTCCCTTTCAGTTTTAACATTTTACCGCTTTAATAACCATGATAAAAGCTAACAATAGATGCAGATACAACACTTATTGGGATGATACTAGGTCAAAGGGACCTATTGAGGGGGCTGCCAATACAACATAAGTTTAACATTCATCTCGAACTAGCTAAGAAATTTGGACCCTATTGGGGGAGATAGAGCATTAGGCATCGTAGGCACATGTTCTACAATAATGAATGGTCAAATGGTGCTTGCTCACCCAGTTCTGGTGAATAACCATGAGGATGGGATCAGTTGAAATCTTCCACAAAACCCGTCCAAACATTAAAGATGATTCCTTGCAATGGATCAGGCATATTTCTCTCACTGATCCTAACGACTAATTGAATCATCTGCCTTGTAATTACACCTTTAGAACCAAAGTGAAGTACCTCCTCAACTCCAAGGCAATCCTCATTTCCGTACTAGTGCAGCTCCTCCAGAGTCATAAACATAACAACCAACTCACTAAATGATGGCTGGTCACTAAATAATAGAGACATTGTTTGCATTTAAATAAAGTAAATATTTTGTAATCATTTGTGACCGTATTGTATGCACGATATATAGGGTGACTTGGTTATTGAAAGGGAATTAGGCTTACACCTATTTTCTAATTGATTTTGGTGGTTGAATTGCCCAACACAAATGATTGGACTAACTAGTTTGCTCTAGTCTATAAGTTCTACAGGTGCCAAAGGTTCACAAAAAGTCAATAAAAAGACCAAGAATGGGTTCAAACAGAGAGAGCAAGGGTTAACCGAAGGCTGCCTGGTCAGGCGCACCGGACTGTCCGGTGTGCCACCGGACAGTATCCGGTGCACCAGGAAACTCGACGACCAACTCTTCACCTTCGGGAATTTTCAGAGGAGCTCCGCTATAATTCACCGGACTGTCCGGTGCACCACCGGACAGTGTCCGGTGCCCCAAGGGAGAGCAACTCTGAACTCGCCAGCTTCGGGAATTCGCTCCGCTATAATTCACCGGACTGTCCGGTGCACACCGGACTGTCCGGTGTGACAGCGGAGCAATGGCTACTTCGCGCCCAACAGTCGACTGCAACGCATTAAATGCGCACCTGTGCGCGCAGAGGAGCAGGGCATGCACGAGTGGCACACCGGACAACCTACATGGCTTGTCCGGTGCACCACCGGACAGCAAGGCGGTCCCACAAGACAGAGCTCCAACGGTCGGAACCCAACGGCCTGGTGACATGGCTGGTGCACCGGACAGTGTCCGGTGCTCCATGCGACAGACGGCCTCGCAACGGCCACTTTTGGTGGTTGGGGTTATAAATACCCCCAACCACCCCACATTCAAGTCATCCAAGTTTTCCACCTTCCAACTACTTACAAGAGCTCTATCATTCAATTCTATACACACCAAAGAGATCAAATCCTCTCCCAATTCCACTCAAAGCTTTAGTGATTAGAGAGAGTGATTGTTGTGTTCATTTGAGCTCTTGCGCTTGGATTGCTTCTTCTTTCTCATTCTTCTTGTGATCAATCTCAATTGTAATCAAGGCAAGAGACATCAATTGTGTGGTGGTCCTTGCGGGGAAGTTTGGTTCCCATTTGATTGAGAAGAGAAGCTCACTCGGTCCGAGGGACCGTTTGAGAGAGGGAAAGGGTTAAAAGAGACCCGGTCTTTGTGACCACCTCAACGGGGAGTAGGTTTGAGAGAACCGAACCTCGGCAAAACAAATCCTTGTGTCTCACTTCTTTATTCGCTTGCGATTTGTTTTTACACCCTCTCTCGGACTCGCATTATATTTCTAACGCTAACCCGGCTTGTAGTTGTGATTAACTTTGTAAATTTCAGTTTCGCCCTATTCACCCCCCCTCTAGGCGACTTTCAGTTATCATTATCCTTGTTAGCGCCAGGTCACTGCTATATCTGACGCCACGTCAAGCATTCTAACATTGACGCCTTGAGCCATAACGTCGGGTCATGTTGCTTTGACATCTTGATCCACTGCGCCGAGTCTAAGGTCCAAAACAAAAATTAAATATATAGAGATTTAAATACATTTTTTCAAAAAAAATAGGTAGTGACCACAAAGAGACATAATAATAACTACTAATTTGACAACAAAAGATAACAATAGAACAAGATTATATCTTTTCTGGTTGTAGAATGAAAAGACTGCACACTAGCGTTGCCCTTGGCCCCTTGCACCGAATAAGCATGACCCGGGTAAGCGGCTAGCCACCAACCGCACGAAGACCATTTACGCCTCACTTCCGTTGCTCACTACAACATTGTTCGTTTACACTAATTCAACTTTAGATTAGCATGGATTGGAATAAAATTTGTGTCATAATCCATGCCCCATAATAATTCAAGCCTAATTTTTTTCTATTTGTTAAACCTACCATGAATAAAATTTCTAGTTATTTATAAAATTATTAAAAATAACATGTATATAATATCAATTTCTAGTTATTTATAAAATTATTAAAAATAGAAAATATTAATTATACTCATAGTTTCATAGACCAAATCAATGTAACACCAAATTAACATAACTCATCACTCATCAATTCACAATTCCCACTCCTGTTCATCTGTTTAACCCACAATTATATTCACATAGATCAATTTAACAAATAGACACAATTCATCAGTCATTAGTTTAACTCATAGAACATAAACACCACACATACATATAACATATTCATCAATTGTTACATAAATAATATACATATAGCTTTATTTTACTGAAATCTAATAGCTCATTTAACTCCATTGTGTTGTTTTTATGCTCTTCTCTCTTGTTTTGTGTGCATGAGTCGCTGCAAGTTTATCTCATGTGTGTGGTTCTATTCCCTACCTTACTCTTGTGGTTTAATTGTGATCAATCTTGTAAGGGTGAGAGACTCCAAATTGTGGAGATTTCTCACAAAGGGAAAACTTGAGATAAGAAAGAAAAACGTGGTACTCAAGTTTGATCTTTGGATCACTTGGGAGAGATAGAGTGCAATCATTGACCGAAAAAGGTAACCACAATGTGAAGTAGGCATTAGCCGAACCACGGGATAAAATCACCGTGTCACTTGTGCATCTTTCTCTGTGATTGTTTTCTTCCATAAAGTTCTCACTTGCTCACTTGCGCTATTGTTTCTAAGTTCAATACATATTCTAAAGGAACAATCAAGTGAAGAGTTCTCTCCTCTCTATTCATATCACCTTGGTTTTGATCTCACTAACATTTATTATAAACCAAGTTTGTGTTGTTTAGACTTGATTTTTACAGGATCACCTATTCACCCCCCTCTAGGTGCTCTTAGCGCTGCTTCAGGGTTCATAATGCCGCCCAAAAATTATATCTGCATCTTGGGAAGAGTCGTTCGGTCCTTCCATACGCTTGAGGCTCTTGGATGATGGCGTCCTCATTTCTGGTTGCGTGCATGCGTGCAGCAAAAGTGGGGGAAGAGTCGCGAGGAGCGGATGGTGTAGAAGTTGGACTGTCGAAGGCCGACTGTATGCGCCGATGCGCATCGACGAGGCCACCATCGAGCGGGCCACACCGCATCAGTCCCACGTGGTGGGGGAAGGCCGAGACCGCCGCGCTGGTCTCTCTGACAGCAGCTCTTGACTCAAGCATGGGTTTCACCGTAACTGTGCCCTTGTCTGTGCCATGTTGGCACGGGCACGACCCCTGACAGCGTGCCGGGCCATGTGGCATGACGGGCTAAAAGTTGGAGCATGACCTAGCCCGTCTAACGTGTCGTGCTGGCCAGATTTTTTTACACACGTGTTGGGCGGGGCTTTGTGCCTTTATTTTTGGGTCATGCTCGTGGTGGCCTGTTAGACACGACCCAAACTTTCGTGACTAATAGGCGTCCGATTTCAGTTGCTTGGGTTTCCGTGGCAAAAAAGTAAACTATCCAAGGTGAAGATTTTGATAAATCCTGATAACAATGTTGCCCAGGCCAGGCATCTAGGTACAGGACGAGACCCCAACGGCATTTACGCTCCCAACACTAGCAGTGGGCAATGACAGATCATGTGGCATAGCTGTTCATGTCCACAAATTGCAGAGGCTGACTCACAAAGTTTTATACTCAACTATGCGTGGACAAGTTTAGCATTGCTCCCAGACAAGGTTTACAAAATTGGACGATTTTGGTGGTAAACCGTCGGGCCGCGGTTTCGATTAACCATCGGTTTTTTTTCAAAATTCACTCTAAATTTAAAAATTATGAAAAATATAAAAAAACAAAAATCATCGGTAAACCGCCATTTTTTGTGAGGAAACCAGATTTAATGCTAAGACTGAGTTCCAGTTTAGGCATTTGGTGGCCAGTTTAGGCATATTAGTCTTGTTTACTGTTCTATGCTATATGTGAAGATGATTTACTGTTAGATGCTATTTTTTGCCTCGTTTAAGTGCTAGTTTAGTGCCTGGACATTGTTAGTGTTTAACTGTTTATACGTGACATATATGTGAGGATGTTTTATTCAAATATATATTGTTCTTGTAAGAGACATGTTGAACATAGTCTGGGAGCATGGAGAGAAGGTTGGCAAGAGTTTCAAGTGCAAGTATTGTGGTGAAACGAAGAGCGGAGGGGGTGGTACCCGTTTGAAGAAGCATCTCGCACATACAAGTGCAAGTATTCCAGATGTTGCACATATAAATACAAGCAGATCGATGTCTTATTTTTGCTTCATCGATAAATATTTATTTGTCGTTCTTGTTTTCTCGATAATGTATCTCATACCTTTTGTATATGACTATGTATACGGAATGGGCCCATATCACGATCCTTCCACACATGCCTGAGTACTACCACTATGACTCGAGTTGAATACGTGAGTATTATGAAACATGTCGATATTTGTGTCTTGGGAGAACTCTAAAAGAACTTGTGTTTGAATATTGGCGCAGTTCGATAGTTGTTTGTTGCATGATAATTAAAGTTTGTGATTGCATATGTATGTTGTATGTTATTTTGGTGAATGTATGTTACGTGAATCAAATAGTATTTACTACACAACATGAATTGAGCAAATTACAGATGAACCTTGTTATTTTTTATTTCTTTCTGTAGAAACAAAAAACCGGTTCATATGGGCTGTTTACCAGCGATATTAGGCGGTTTACTGCCAGTTTTACAGAAAAAACCGTTTTACATTTATATAAATTTGATCTGGGTAAACTGGTTGATTTTACCGTGGATAGCAGTTTTTTAGACCCAAAACGGTTTGGTGATCCTTGCTCCCAGTTGTACGACAGTCTTTGTAGGCCTGCTAATGGCAAAAAATCCAACCACATCCACCTATACCCAAATCTAGTAACTTTAATATCCATTCCACACCCATCCAAAAATATAAGAAGGAAATTAAACCCAACCCATCCAATAATATTATTAATCCCAAACCAACCCGTAGTTGAGTGGAAACCCATGGAAACCTCATGGGTTCAGCTTATTATCTCACATCAAGCCAACTGCATATACATACATTGATACATAGTGACAACTTTATAGGTAGTTTCAATGACATACAAAAACATAGTCCACGACATACAAAAATAGTGACAATAATATTATACACTGATAAAAAAACAAGTTTGGTCGATGAACATTTAGATCTCAAGAGAATAACAAAAAACATTTGTTAAAGATCCTTAATGAACAATAATCTTTTTAGCAAGAAACATAAACTAGCAGTAGTGAAAAGAGTCTCTGATCAGCTCAAAGCTAGCAAAAGTTGAAGGCACATCTAGCTAGCAAAAGTTGGAGCACGACCCAGCTCAAAGCTAGCAAAAGTTGAAGGCACATCTAGCTAGCAAAAGTTGGAGCACGACCCAACCCGTCTAATGTGTCGTGCTGGCCAGATTTTTTACACACGTGTTGGGTGGGGCTTCATACCTTTATTTGTGGGTTGTGCTCATACTGGTCTCTTAGACACGACCCAAACTTTCACGACTAATCTTAGGCGTCCGATTTCAGACACGACCCAAACTTTCACGACTAATCCTAGGCGTTCGATTTCAGTTGCCTGTGACTAGGATGTTTGCTTAGTTGGACGTCCGATTTCAGACACGACCCAAACTTTCACGACTAATCCTAGGCGTCCGATTTCAGTTGCCTGTGACTAGGATGTTTGCTTAGTTGGACAGCAACCAAACATACCGTAAAGAGTAAGAACATGATGAACTAGCTTACTTCTCAAACCAACAACCATATGTAACCCACTTCACTCTAGTCAAGTAGAGACAGATACAACATACTCCTTCCGATTGATTGTTAAGAGGCCGCACGGCGCACGCATACATACAGATTTAAGCAAGTGCCAATGATTAAAATGGATGGAGAAATAATAGAGAGGCATGCAGCCGAATAAATAGGAGAAATAACATAAGCTGAATAGAAGGGGGAAATGGGGGATGTTGCTGCATGCTCTCAGAGAATGTTATGAGACATTTATGGAACAGGAGTAGACTACTGGAGTAATTACTAACGGTTAACACTAACACAACTTATTTTAGCTTTGTCCTACCTAAATTTTGTCAAAGAAGAAATTTTACAGTAAAAGTTATCAACATCTACAATATCAAATAAATCCACAGCCAAACTATATTTCAAGACGTATCCAATCAATCTAGTGAGGTTTGGCCAAGAACAAAAAGCAAAAACTGATTTAATTTCTCTATCCCAAAATATATCAAATTCTAGAATATCCAAGTCAAGCTATTTTAGGTTTGATTAATTCTATAGAGAAGTATACCAACTTCCAGGACACTAAACAGGCACACTACAAAAAACACACTTTAAGGTGCATCTAATATTCCAGTTTGGTGTTAAAAATTGTGACTCTATTTTCTATAAATTTGCTCAAATTAGAGGAATTCTGGCTTAGAACAACACTAAGAAGTGCAATTAGGGAAGGAGGGAGCAGTACATTTTATCATATAGGCTGAGATGAGCATAAGTACATAATCCCCCTTTCAACCACCAGTTTTTGCCAGCAAACGAATTGGTTGCTGAGGTAGGTTCCCTTTGACAAAAAAGATCGTTCTAGCTTTTTTTGTTATGGAATAGAGTAATAATATAGTCATGTAGAATTTTTCAGCAACCGTCATTTGAATAATCAATCTTGGTCTTATGGGCATGGAATCCTGCAATAATTCGAGACACAGAAAAGTCCCAGATCCATTATAAAGTATTGCCACCGGTAATCCTCAGCAACATCGTGAACCAATAAGCAACTAACTAAAGGATAAACACCTTACGAAATAAGCTTAGCATTATAACATACAACAGCTACAAATTTAGCATCTCAAAGAAAAGAAATATCAGAAATGAATGATGTTCTCGCTGCCCCCAGTGCTCATTCAGCTCCAGAAACAGTATATTCATCATTGAGACCATGTGGTAACGATTTAACTTGCTACACTGAAATTAAATAGGTATATAATGCAAGGCATCAAATGTATAGACAACCTCAAATACATGCATTCTAGTTTATTTGTAACGATATCCTTCATTATCAGTATAACAACCACCTCTGCTAAGCAAACAACTAGCACATCGTTATCCAAGACTAACAGCAGAAAGCAGCAATGGCGCTGATGTATGCATCATGTATTTTTTGTTTGCATCATTTCATTGGGATAACGTGCGACACTAAACTAGATACAGTCAAACATATGTTTCCTTCAAACCTAACACAGAAGCAACACTACACTATTACCAGTATGCATACATTTCAATGGTTCAGTCCACCATCTACAACTAACCATACCTATATGTCCCAGGATAATATCTCAACCACAAGCAGTGAAACCAAAAACAAAAAAAAATGATTAATTTAGATACGATGGGAACATGTCTATGGTAAACAAAGCAACACAAGGGTAAATTTCAGTTATAGAGCATGGGTAAAACAAATGCTGATGGGATTAGCCCAATAAAAGCATCATGAAGAAACACCCATAGGTGGTTATCTTGCACGGACCAGATATTGCAATGAAATAAGCTTAGGGAACATGAATGTGTGATTAGATAAAAGCTGTAAAAAACAGTTCATTAGTTTCCATCTCACATCATGGTGGCAGAGGATTGCCAAACCTACGCCGGATCGCTGACATGACACTCCTCATCCTGTTAATGGTATGAATCGATGATTGTGTGCCAGCGGCATTGGTCAGGAGGTCCATGCCTGTCATTTGACCGGCCAGCTCTGTAATTTGTGCCTGTCCATTCTCTTGTGCACCATTTTCACTAGTGCTCCCGGCATCATGCTCCAATACAACATCCAAGCTGATGGAAAATGACTCCCCCCTAGTAACCTTCAGGTTCTCAATGCACTCGTATGACACTCCACGACATCTCTTCAGCTTCACCTTGACTAAACTGGGGCACCCCCCATTTAGTGCTTCCATCCCACGATCTGACACGGGGCAACCCTTGATGCAGAGCTTCTTGAGCGCAGCCCATCGCTCAGCCAAGCAAATGATCTCAGCATCCCCCACAGTTTCACACCCACAAAGTGCCAGCCGTTCCAGCAACCGGCAGTGCTCACCAAGCATCCGAAGGCTCAGCACGGTGGGGTTGACCCCTATCAAAACGAGCTCCTGCAGATCTGGACATCCTCTTGCCACAGCCATGAGTCCGAAATCCCCAATCCTGTTTGTGCGCCACCCATCCACATGCAGTTTGCGGAGTTTGTGGCACTTCTCGGCAACACTGATGATGCCTGAATCAGTGCACTCAGGGGTCTTGACAAGGAACAGAACTTCCAGATTGGCACAGGCGGAAAGCGCGGCAAGCCCACGGTCGCCAACCTGTAGCTTCTCAAGGTGAAGCTCAACTAGGCCAGGAGCACGTGCAGCGATGACCTCCAATGGCAGGTCCCAGGCGCCGGAGCACCGCAGTATCTTGAGGGAGCGGAGGTTCGGTGAGGACGCCACAAGCGGCACAAAGCACAGAGCGTTATATAGATCCTTGACGCAAACCGAACGCAGGGACAAAGCCGGTGGAAACTTGATCTCCTCAGCAATGGAACTGGCGGCACCGGACGTGTCTGCTACGCTGCGGAGGCGCTTGACGGAGAGGTCCTCGAGGAGGGGGCACGACTGGAGCACGGCGACGAATGCCCTGGGTCCGAAGGTGCAGGACGCAATAGAGAGCTTGCGGATCGCTGGCGCGCCGGCAGCGAGGGAGGCTAGCCCGGCGTCGGAGAGCTGCCTTAGACCGCGGAGCTTGAGCCTGGCGAGGCGCTCCGAGGGAAGCGCGGCGGCCAGCGCCGCAGCGCCGTGGTCGGAGAGGCTGTCCGATCCTGAGTCGCGCGCGCAGCGGAGCGCGAGCTTCGTTACAGCCGTGAACCGCGAGAACAGCGCGGTGGCCGCGTTGCCCAGCGCGGCGCGGGCGTCGAGGGAGAGCCGGTGGCGCGTAGTGGCGTCGACTTCCATCCATCGGGAGCAGGCGAGGGAGCAGACGTTGCGGTCGGTGGGCGAGAGCGACGCGAACACCAGCGCGAGGATCTCATCGGGCAGGTCCTGGGTGTAGTCCCGAGCGGGGGGCGCGAACGAGGAGGACGAGTCGCTGCCGCTGCCCCCCGCAGCGACCTGCAACGGCGCGGTCAGCCGCAGCTGCTGCGGCGGGGCCATGGGGGAGAACAACCTGCTGCGGCGTGGTGGAGAGGAGGGGCCGGATTTGGAAAGGGAAGAGGGGGAGTGGCCCATGCTACGGAACCACGAGTCGGGCGGAGGAGACGATGGCCATCCGGGACGAGCGACGCGCGTGGGGTAGGTGCGGGCGGATTTGCCGATCTTGGGGGGTGGGGGGACGGCGTGGGAAGGGAAAGCGGAGGATGGGATGGGAGATGGGGAAAGTATCGAGCCCGAGAGAGTTTATGGGGACGGCGTTCTTCAGGTGGGTGTAGGTGGTGATGCGGCGGCCGGCGAGGATGGTGTTGGCATGGCAGGGCCGTGCATCCCCGCACCAGAGAAGGAGAGCAGGAGACGATGCGGGTTCGGGGCTGTCTTGGGCTGGGCCGCGGACTTGCCGTTCGTTGACGGGGTTCTACTAGTTTGGGGGAACCACAATTTTCTATAGTATTTTTATTTTTTCAAGTGAAATTAATTTATTTTCATTTGGTAAAATGAAAATCACTTAGGAATATAGGGCTCCAAACTAGCTTTTAGAATAAAAAAACTTCGACGGGTTTCGTGCGCCGGTTGAACTTTACGTTATGGGACATTTTTTATTTTCATTCCAGTTTTTTTCAAATATTGTAAAAAACAGAAGCAAGAGGAAGAAGCATGAAGCCAATATGGTTACACACTCATGTCTGATGGTTGGACAGACAAAAGAGATCATCATTTGATCAATTCCTTGTTAACAGCCCTCAAGGAACATTCTTAGCTGATGCATCAAATGAGTCAAATGAGTCACACAGTGCAGTGACGCTTGCAGACTTGTTACAAAAGAGAATTGAGGGGATTGGTAAGGAAAACATTAATTAGATTGTCACTGGTAATGGTTCTAATTATAAGGCAGCATGTAAGATTTTAATGGAGAGGATTCCTACTTTGTTCTGGACTCCTTGTATGGCACAGTGCTTGGACCTTATGTTGGAGGACATAGGAAAGTTCAAGGATTTTAAGAAGCCTATTGCTCGTGCTCATCATGTCACCACTTTTATTTATAGACATAGGAAAGTTGATGGATCTTGTGAGACCTGCTGCTACTAGATTTGCTAATGCCTTCCTTATCTTGAAGAGTTTGCACAAGCACAAGAACTCATTGAAAGGTCTATTTTCAAGTGATGTTTTCACTCAATCCAAGGTATCCAAAACAGAGCCAGGTAAAAAAGCATATGGCATTGTTTTCTCTCAAGAATTTTGGGATTTAATTGAGGATTGTCTTAGAGATTCCTTACCACTTCTTGTCATGTGAGATTGGTTGATGGTGATGAGAAGCCAGCCTTGGTTGAGGTTGCTGCAGCCATGACTATAGCAAAGAATAAGATTACCTACTCATTTTGTACTCAAAACAAAAAAGCATGTGTGAAACGTATCATGAGCATTGTGGATCGACGTTAGGTGAACCAAATGGATACCCCGTTATATGGAGCAGCACTATATTTGAACCCTGGAAAATTCTACAGCATCAAAGCAGGTGATGATGAAGGCTATGTTGGAGAGCTAAGGGGTTGCTTTAATGATGTGCTTGTCAAAATGATGGTAGATGAGGATCTTAGAGAGAAGATTGATGTCCAAGTTGTTCTTTATGAGAACCAAAGCGAGGCATTTGCAAATCCAATGTCTATAAAAAATGCACAAACAAGGAATCCACGTAAATATTCTAAAATTGATAGCCTTCCGTCCATTTTCAATATGTTAACTTTAGTTTTTAGCATGTAACATATAATCTTCTTGTTCTTGCCATTTTGGTTGATTGGTGGCTTGCATATGGTGGTCGTACTATTTAATTATATAAGTTTGCAAGATGCATTGTTAGTATTTGTGCTTCATCATTTGGTTGTGAGTAGAATTGGAGTATATTTGAATCTGTAAGTGAGCTAGTCAAATTATTCAATTTCTATTCGCCACTACATTTTTATCCTCAGTTCTATATTGGTTACTTTTATTTCCACTTGTAGATGCATACCAAAAAGAGGAATAGGTTAGAGCACAAAAGGTTGAATGACTTGGTATATGTTTCATACAACAGAAAGATGGCTGACAGGTTTCAAAAAATACATGAGGAAGGGAAAAACTTTGATCCTTTGATTTTAGAAGACTTTGATTGGGACAATGAATGGGTTGATCCATTAGCTAATTCTTCTCATGTTAGCAATGCTCTTGGAGATGATTTCAATTTATCATGGGACCAAGTTGATGAAGTTATTGCTGCATCTACACATCTCAAAGGTCGTAATTTTCCTAGGAGAGCTGCTGGTGGGTGTGTGAGAAGGAATGAAGACCTTGAGGAAGAAGAGACTAATTTAGCAAATGAAGATGATGAGGATGAGGAATATATTATTGATGATCTTGATGTGGAAGATGAAATTGAAGGAAGCAATAGTGTAAAAGATGGTGATGAACAATGCGTGGATGCTCATGGTCTTAATATTGATGAGTGCGATGATGGTTACTGAGAGCGCCTAGAGGGGGGGGTGAATAGGTGATCCTGTAACACTTCAAAAACTTAAGCCACAAAACTTGGTTACTTGTTAGCACAGTAATATGCCAAGTGGCTAGAGAAGGATCTCAACACAACACGATAACCAAGAGATATCAATCACAGAGATGGCACAGTGGTTATCCCGTGGTTCGGCCAAGACCAACGCTTGCCTACTCCACGTTGTGGCGTCCCAACGGACGAGGGTTGCAATCAACCCCTCTCAAGCGGTCCAAAGACCAACTTGAATACCACGGTGTTGCTTTGCTTCTCTTAATCCCGTTTGCGAGGAATCTCCACAGCTTGGAGCCTCTCGCCCTTACACAAGATGTTCACGAAGAATCACAGAGCAAGGGAGGGATTAGCAACTCACACACGACACAAAGATCACAGCGAATACGCACACGCAAAACCCAGACTTGAGCTCAAGAGACTAGCACACTAGAACGGAGCTCAAATCACTAAAATGTCGAACAAGTGCGCGAGAATGAAGTGTGAGTGATCAATGATGCTCAAAAGATGCTTGGTGTACTCCTCCATGCGCCTAGGGGTCCCTTTTATAGCCCCAAGGCAGCTAGGAGCCGTTGAGCACAAGTTTGGAAAGCCATTCTTGCCTTCTGTCATCGGGGGCACCGGACAGTCCGGTGCACACCGGACACTGTCCGGTGCCCGATTTCCATCCTTAGATAGCGAAACCGACCGTTGGCCCGGTCGACCGTTGGCTCACCGGACGGTCCGGTGCACACCGGACAGTCCGGTGAATTTTAGCCGTACGTCGCCGGTGAATTCCCGAGAGCAGCCACTTCGCTCGAGCCAGCCTGGCGCACCGGACACTGTCCGGTGCACCACCAGACAGTCCGGTGCTTGCAGACTCAGCAGATTCTTGGCTGCTCGAGCCAAGACATTTCCAATTGGATTTTTCCTGTTTCCAGCACTTAGACACAATACATTAGTCCATAAAACAATGTACTAAGTCTGAGAAACATACCTTAATTCTTGATTTGTACCTTGTCCACCTTTTTACACTTAGGCACTTGTGTTGGACACTAAATCACCAAAATACTTAGAAATGGCCCAAGGGCACATTTCCCTTTCAATCTCCCTCTTTTTGGTGATTTATGCCAACACAACATAAAGCAAGTAGAACAAGTACAAAATCAAATCAAATAAGAAATCAAAATTGTTTTGATTCAATTTTGACATATATGGATCACTCTATGCCACCACTTGGTTTGTTTTTGCAAATCAAACTCAAATTCCTATCTCTAAGTCAAGACCACTTGTAGAGACATAAAGAGAGGTTTTCCAAAGAAATTTGATCAAGGATTTCAAAAACTCCCCCTTTTTCCCATAATCAACACTTCTCCCCACAAGAGGCCAACTTTTGACATAAGAGACAATAAAAGAGTTTTGACAAACCAAAAGCTCTAATCTACTATTTTCAAAATTTCTCAAGTGGTAGCTGATCCATTTATTGCTTTAGCCTTTATTTTCTCCCCCTTTGGCATCAAGCACCAAAACGGGATCAATCTTGGCCCTTTAACCCCATTGCCTCACCAAAATCTTCAAATAAGAACACAAAGGCAATAAGAGTATGAAGATGAACTTGGAAAAGTTACTCTTTTCATCGGAGTGCAGTGGAAGTCTTGCATGGTCCAAGTCCACCTTTTCCCTTTCAATTTTCCTTGGAGACTAAAACAACGAAACTCAAGTACATGGTTAGTCTCAAAGGGTCAAGTTGTAGCACAGCTCCCCCTAAATATGTGCATTACTTGCAAATAGGACTTGTGAGGTCCAGGGAGTGTTTGTACAACTTGAGCACCACAATAAGCAACAAAATGCAGAATGAACATGATCAAAGGCATAAACACATGTATGCTACATTTCAATCCAAGTTCCGCGAATCTAAGATATTGAGCTCACTACGCAGCCTGCAAAAGGTCTTCTCATCTAGAGGCTTGGTAAAGATATCGGCTAGCTGGTTCTCGGTGCTAACATGAAACACTTCGATATCCCCCTTTTGCTGGTGGTCTCTCAAAAAGTGATGCCGGATGTCAATGTGCTTTGTGCGGCTGTGCTCAACAGGATTTTCCGCTATTCGAATAGCACTCTCATTATCACATAGGAGTGGGACTTTGCTCAGATTGTAGCCAAAGTCCCTGAGGGTTTGCCTCATCCAAAGTAGTTGCGCGCAACACTGTCCTGCGGCAACGTACTCGGCCTCAGCGGTGGATAGGGCAACGGAGGTTTGTTTCTTAGAGTTCCATGACACCAGGGACCTTACTAAGAATTGGCACGTCCCCGATGTACTCTTCCTATCGACCTTACATCCAGCATAGTCGGAATCTGAGTACCCAATCAAGTCAAAGTTAGACCCCTTTGGATACCAGATCCCGAAGCAAGGCGTAGCGACTAAATATCGAAGAATTCGCTTCACAGCCACTAAGTGACACTCCTTCGGATCGGATTGAAATCTAGCAAACATGCATACGCTAAGCATAATATCCGGTCTACTAGCACATAAATAAAGCAAAGAGCCTATCATGGACCGGTATGCTTTTTGATCAACGGACTTACCTCCTTTGTTGAGGTCGGTGTGTCCGTCGGTTCCCATTGGCGTCTTTGCGGGCTTGGCGTCCTTCATCCCAAACCTCTTTAGCAAATCTTGTGTGTACTTCATTTGGGAGATGAAGGTGCCGTCCTTGAGTTGCTTCACTTGGAACCCAAGGAACTAGGTCAACTCGCCCATCATCGACATCTCGAATTTCTGCGTCATCACCCTGCTAAACTCTTCACAAGACTTTTGGTTAGTAGAACCAAATATTATGTCATCGACATAAATTTGGCACACAAAAAGATCACCATCGCAAGTCTTAGTAAAAAGAGTTGGATCGGCTTTCCCAACCTTGAAGGCATTGGCAATTAAAAAGTCTCTAAGGCATTCATACCATGCTCTTGGGGCTTGCTTAAGTCCATAGAGCGCCTTAGAGAGCTTACACACGTGGTCAGGGTACCGTTCATCCTCGAAGCCAGGGGGCTGCTCCACGTACACCTCCTCCTTGATCGGCCCATTGAGGAAAGCGCTCTTCACATCCATTTGGTACAACCTGAAAGAATGGTGAGCGGCATATGCTAGCAAGATACGAATTGATTCTAGCCTAGCCACAGGAGCAAAAGTCTCCTCAAAGTCCAAACCTGCGACTTGGGCATAACCTTTTGCCACAAGTCGAGCCTTGTTCCTCGTCACCAACCCGTGCTCGTCCTGTTTGTTGCGGAACACCCACTTGGTTCCCACAACATTTTGCTTGGGACGAGGCACCAGTGTCCAAACTTCGTTGCGCTTGAAGTTGTTGAGTTCCTCCTGCATGGCCAACACCCAGTCCGGATCTAGCAAGGCCTCTTCTACCCTGAAAGGCTCAATAGAAGAGACAAAAGAGTAATGCTCACAAAAATTAACTAATCTTGAGCGAGTAGTTACTCCCTTGCTAATATCACCCAATATCTGGTCGACGGGATGATCCCTTTGAATTGTTGCTCGAACTTGGGTTGGAGGTGCCTGAGGTGCTTCTTCCTCTTGAACATCCTGTGCTCCCCCTTGATCATGTGCCTCCACTTGAGGTACATGTTCGTCATCTTGGGTTGGGGGATGCACTATAGTTGAGGAAGACGGTTGATCTTGCTCCAAATGTTCCTGAGGCCGTACATCTCCAATCGCCATGGTGCGTATCGCGGCCGTTGGAACGTCTTCTTCATCTACATCATCAAGATCAACAACTTGCTCTCTTGGAGAGCCATTAGTCTCATCAAATACAACGTCGCTAGAGACTTCAACCAAACCCAATGATTTGTTGAAGACCCTATACGCCTTTGTATTTGAATCATAACCTAATAAAAATCCTTCTACGGCTTTGGGAGCAAATTTGGAATTCCTACCCTTCTTCACTAGAATGTAGCATTTACTCCCAAAAACACGAAAATACGATACATTAGGTTTGTTACCGGTTAGCAGCTCATACGACGTCTTCTTGAGGAGGCGGTGAAGGTAGACCCTGTTGATGGCGTGGCAAGCCGTGTTCACGGCTTCTGACCAAAAGCACTCGGGGGTCTTGAATTCTCCAAGCATAGTCCTCGCCATATCTATGAGCGTCCTGTTCTTCCTCTCTACCACACCATTTTGCTGAGGTGTGTAGGGAGCGGAGAACTCGTGCTTGATCCCCTCCTCCTCAAGAAACTCCTCCACTTGAAGGTTCTTGAATTCGGACCCGTTGTCGCTCCTTATCTTCTTCACCTTGAGCTCAAACTCATTTTGAGCTCTCCTTAGGAAGCGCTTGAGGGTCCCTTGGGTTTCAGACTTATCCTGCAAAAAGAACACCCAAGTGAAGCGGGAAAAGTCATCAACGATAACTAGACCATACTTACTTCCTCCTATGCTCAGATAGGCGACGGGTCCGAAGAGGTCCATATGTAGCAGCTCCAGGGGTCTTGATGTTGTCATCACATTTTTGGTGTGATGAGAGCCTCCCACCTGTTTCCCTGCTTGACAAGCTGCACAAGGTCTATCTTTTTCGAAATGAACATTGGTTAGGCCTATCACGTGTTCTCCATTTAGAAGCTTGTGGAGGTTCTTCATCCCCACATGTGCTAAGCGGCGATGCCACAGCCAGCCCATGCAAGTCTTAGCCATTAAGCATGCATCTAGACCGGCCTCATTGCAAAATCAACTAAGTAAAGCTTGCCGTCTAGTACACCCTTAAAAGCTAGTGAACCATCACATCTTCTAAAGACAGACACATCTACATTTGTAAACAAACAGTTATATCCCATATTGCATAATTGACTAACAGATAGCAAATTATATCCAAGAGACTCTACTAAAAACACATTAGAGATAGAGTGCTCATTTGAGATTGCAATTTTACCTAACCCTTTTACCTTGCCTTGATTCCCATCACCGAATATTATTGAATCTTGGGAATCTTTATTCTTGACGTAGGAGGTGAACGTCTTCTTCTCCCCCGTCATATGGTTTGTGCATCCGCTGTCAATAATCCAGCTTGAACCCCCGGATGCATAAACCTGCAAGGCAAATTTAGGCTTGGGTCTTAGGTACCCAACTCATGTTGGGTCCTGCAAGGTTAGCACAAATATCCTTAGGGACCCAAATGCAAGTTTTGTCTCCCTTGCATCTTGCCCCTAATTTTCTAGCAACTATCTTCCTATCCTTTCTACAAATAGCAAAAGAAGCATTTAAAGCATGATATATTGTAGAAGGTTCATTAACTTTCCTAGGAACATTAACGACATTTCTCCTAGGCATATTATGAATAACATTTCTCCTACCAACATTTCTATCATGCACATAAGAAGAACTAGAAGCAACCATGGCATGAGAATCAAAGGCATTACATACATTACAACTCCTATAAGCATTTCTAGGTTGTCTTCTATCATAGTACATAAAGGCATGGTTCTTTTGCACACTACTAGCCATAGGGGCCTTCCCTTTCTCCTTGGCGGAGATGGGAGCCTTATGGCTTGTCAAGTTCTTGGCTTCCCTCTTGTAGCCAAGTCCATCCTTAATTGAGGGGTGTCTACCAATCGTGTAGGCATCCCTTGCAAATTTTAGCTTGTCAAATTCATTCTTGCTAGTCTTAAGTTGGGCATTAAGACTAGCTAATTCATCATTTAATTTGGAAATTGAAACTAAATGATCACTACAAGCATCAATGTCAAAATCTTTACACCTATTACAAGTTTCAACAATTTCTACACAAGAATTAGATTTACTAGCTACTTCTAGTTTAGCATTTAAATCATCATTAAAACTTTTTAACTTAGCAATAGTTTCATGACAAGAAGATAATTCACTAGAGAGCATTTCATTCCTCTTAATTTCTAGAGCAAGAGATTTCTGTGCTTCTACAAATTTGTCATGTTCTTCATACAACAAATCCTCTTGTTTTTCTAAAAGCATATTCTTGTCATTCAAGGCATCAATTAATTCATTAATTTTGTCTACCTTGGTTCTATCTAATCCCTTGAATAAGCATGAGTAATCTATCTCATCATCATCACTAGACTCATCTTCACTCGAAGAAGCATAAGTACTAGTATGAGTGCTTACTTTCTTCTCTCTGCCATGAGGTAAGTGTGACGCTCGTTGGAGAAGAGGGATGACTTGTTGAAGGCGGTGGCGGCGAGTCCTTCATTGTCAGAGTCGGAGGAGGAACAATCCGAATCCCACTCCTTTCCGATATGTGCCTCGCCCTTGGCCTTCTTGTAATGCTTCTTTTTCTCCCTCTTGTTCCCTTGGTCCTGATCACTATCATTGTCGGGACAGTTAGCAATAAAATGACCAAGCTTACCGCATTTGAAGCATGAGCGCTTCCCCTTGGCTTTGATCTTGCTTGGCTGCCCCTTGCGACCTTTAAGCGCCGTCTTGAAGCGCTTAATGATGAGGGCCATCTCCTCATCATTGAGTCCGGCCGCCTCAACTTGTGCCACCTTGCTTGGTAGCGCCTCCTTGCTCCTTGTTGCCTTGAGAGCAATGGGTTGAGGCTCATGACTAGGATCGTTCAACACGTCGTCCACGTATCTTGCCTCCTTGATCATCATTCGCCCGCTTATGAACTTCCCAAGAACTTCTTCGGGCGACATCTTGGTGTACCTGGGATTTTCACGTATATTGTTCACCAAATGAGGATCAAGAACGGTAAATGACCTTAGCATTAGGCGGACGACGTCGTGGTCCGTCCATCGCGTGCTCCCGTAGCTCCTTATTTTGTTGATAAGGGTCTTGAGCCGGTTGTATGTTTGTGTCGGCTCCTCGCCCCTTATCATCGCGAACCATCCAAGCTCGCCCTCCACCAACTCCATTTTGGTGAGCAAGGTGACGTCGTTTCCCTGATGAGAGATCTTGAGGGTGTCCCAGATCTGCTTGGCATTGTCCAAGCCGCTCACCTTGTGATACTCGTCCCTGCACAAAGAGGCTAGCAACACAGTAGTAGCTTGTGCATTTTTATGAATCTGTTCATTAATAAACACAGGGCTATCTGAGCTATCAAATTTCATTCCACTTTCCACAATCTCCCAAATGCTTGGATGGAGAGAAAACAGGTGAGTACGCATTTTGTGGCTCCAAAATCCGTAATCCTCTCCATCAAAGTGAGGGGGCTTGCCAAGTGGAATGGGGAGCAATTGAGCATTTGAACTATGCGGGATGCGCGAATAATCGAAAGAAAAGTTTGAGTTAACCGTCTTTCGTCTATCGTAGTCGTCGTCGTCCTTTTGGGAGGAGGAAGATTCGTCGCTGTCGTAGTAGACAATTTCCTTGATGCGCCTAGTCTTCTTCTTCCTCCCATCTTTTCTTTTGTGGCCCGAGCCTGAGTCGGTGGGCCTGTCATCATTGGGCTCGTTGACGAAGGACTCCTTCTCCTTGTCGTTGATCACCATCCCCTTGCCTTTAGGATCCATCTCTTCGGGCGGTTAGTCCCTTTCTTGAAGAGAACGGCTCCGATACCAATTGAGAGCGCCTAGAGGGGGGGTGAATAGGTGATCCTGTAACACTTCAAAAACTTAAGCCACAAAACTTGGTTACTTGTTAGCACAGTAATATGCCAAGTGGCTAGAGAAGGATCTCAACACAACACGATAACCAAGAGATATCAATCACAGAGATGGCACAGTGGTTATCCCGTGGTTCGGCCAAGACCAACGCTTGCCTACTCCACGTTGTGGCGTCCCAACGGACGAGGGTTGCAATCAACCCCTCTCAAGCGGTCCAAAGACCAACTTGAATACCACGGTGTTGCTTTGCTTCTCTTAATCCCGTTTGCGAGGAATCTCCACAGCTTGGAGCCTCTCGCCCTTACACAAGATGTTCACGAAGAATCACAGAGCAAGGGAGGGATTAGCAACTCACACACGACACAAAGATCACAGCGAATACGCACACGCAAAACCCAGACTTGAGCTCAAGAGACTAGCACACTAGAACGGAGCTCAAATCACTAAAATGTCGAACAAGTGCGCGAGAATGAAGTGTGAGTGATCAATGATGCTCAAAAGATGCTTGGTGTACTCCTCCATGCGCCTAGGGGTCCCTTTTATAGCCCCAAGGAAGCTAGGAGCCGTTGAGCACAAGTTTGGAAAGCCATTCTTGCCTTCTGTCATCGGAGGCACCGGACAGTCCGGTGCACACCGGACACTGTCCGGTGCCCGATTTCCATCCTTAGATAGCGAAACCGACCGTTGGCCCGGTCGACCGTTGGCTCACCGGACGGTCCGGTGCACACCGGACAGTCCGGTGAATTTTAGTCGTACGTCGCCGGTGAATTCCCGAGAGCAGCCACTTCGCTCGAGCCAGCCTGGCGCACCGGACACTGTCCGGTGCACCACCGGACAGTCCGGTGCTTGCAGACTCAGCAGATTCTTGGCTGCTCGAGCCAAGACATTTCCAATTGGATTTTTCCTGTTTCCAGCACTTAGACACAATACATTAGTCCATAAAACAATGTACTAAGTCTGAGAAACATACCTTAATTCTTGATTTGTACCTTGTCCACCTTTTTACACTTAGGCACTTGTGTTGGACACTAAATCACCAAAATACTTAGAAATGGCCCAAGGGCACATTTCCGTTTCAGTTACTGATCATGCATACAAGTTGTAACTTGTGTGCTTCAACTTGTGTTGTTGAACTTGGTATGTTTCTTTTTATGCTATTTGGTTTGTGAATTCAAGTACTCAACTTACTCAACTTATGTATGAACTTATTCTATATTTGAACTTCTATGTCAAGTCTGAAAAGATGTTTCAACGTTCGTTTAAACATTTAAATGTTAAAAAGGTGGTTCATAATGTTTTTTAGAGCACCTAGAGGAGGGGTGAATAGGTGATCCTATAAAAATCAACTCTAAACAACACAAACTTGGTTTATAAATGTTGGTGAAAAACCAAGTTAATGTGAATTGAGAGAGAGGAAGAGTACTCTTCACTTGATTATTCCTTTGAGATATGTATTAAACTTTAGAACAATAATGCAAGTGAATATGTGAGAACTTTATGGAAGACAAACAATCACACTAAGGAAATGCACAAGTGACACGATGATTTTATCTCGTGGTTCAGCCAATGCCTACTCCACATTGTGGTGACCTCCTTTGGACAAGGATTGCACTCAATCCCTCTCAAGTGATCCAAAGATCAAACTTGAGTACCACGGTTTTCTTCCTTTTCTCAAGTATTCCCTTTGTCAGGAATCTCCACAAGTTGGAGTCTCTCACCCTTACAAAATTGATCACAAGAAAACCACAAGAGTAAGGGAGGGAATAGAAACACACACAAGAACTAGAGTCACATCAACAACACACACACAAGACAAGAAACGAGCACACGAAACAACGCAGCGAAGTTACAGCTCAAAGAAGTGTTCAAATCTTTATCGCAATGAACTGAATACGTGCTTGCGAAGTCTAGGCGTTGCACGATGTACAATGAGTGCTTGGTGTACTGCTTCATGCGCCTAGGGGGTCCCTTTTATAGCCCCAAAGGGAGCTAGGAGCCGTTGGAGCTCCATTTGGTAGGCTTTCGTTGCCTTCTGTCTGCGGGTGCACCGGACTGTTCAATGCACACCGGACAGTGAACAATACGCGCGCTGGGCATGAGAGAGAATCCCTTGATTGGCTGATTTCCTGTTCTGGGGGCACCAGACCGTCCTATGTGGGCACCGGACTGTCCGGTGCACCACTTGACCGTTGGTCCCCCGGCCGACGTGGTAGCTAGCCGTTGGCGGCTGGCACACTGGACTGTTCGGCACCTCGCGCGGATGGTCCGGTGAATTATAGCCGACGCAGGCTAGAATTCCCGAGAGCGCCCAGTTGGGCGGACCGTGCATCGGACTGTCCGGAGCACACCAGACTTCCGGTGGGTGTCACCGGACTGTCCGAAGCTCTGCAGTCTAGCAGCTTTCTCTGTTTCTTCCTTCCTTTTCTTTTGCTTCTTTTGGACTTGACTTAACTATGTCTCTGGCACTTAGACAAACATAATTAGCACACAACACAATCGACTAAGTGTCCAGAGCATACCTTTTTGCTTAATCCATATAGATTTTCATTATGTTCTCTTTGGAGCATAATTTGCCTTTGCTCAACATCATGTTAGTTCAACCATAAAGTGTTGTCGGAGAGCAAATCTCCGGCCGGGTGGTGGAGTGCACCCGCCCTAAATCCTAAGATGAGGAGGGGCCTAAGCGTTTTGCTGTTAGCTGGAAGATGGGAAGAAATACAAGAACACACAAGGATTTAGAGTGGTTCGGCCGCCGGAGCGTAACACCCTACTCCACTGTGTGATGTATTGCTTGAGTGCTTGTATGAACTTATGAGTGTTCGAGTGAGCCTAAGATTGGATGTGTCTTGTAACGCCGCATACCTCCCCTTTTATAGCTGAAGGGGGGCATGCACAAAGGTACTAAGCTCCGACATGTGAGCCCAGGGACATAATAAATATAGCAGTTGGAGCTACAAATGTTCGCTGCTGGGGCAATCTTCTTGTGCCCTGACATCCGAGATCCGCATATCCTCGGCATGCAGGGGAAGCTTCTTGTAGAAGGGATGATGAGCACAGTGCGTCGCATGGCACCGGCGCACTGTTTGTCAACAGATTGGACGGGCGCGCCGTCTGCTGGGTGACCTTGACGCCGTCTGCTAGCGGAGTGGACAGGACACATTAAATGCTGAGAGGGCACGTCACCCGTCAGCGTGGTGGCAGGCGGCGCGTCCTCTCCGCAATAAATGCAGAGGCTGCACGGTTTTAGGGGCCTTACGTAAGGCTCGGCCCGTTGGCTTATGTCATGGGCCACAAGCCACGCGGCAGCAGCGGGTCTTTGCCCGAGCGGGGAGCGTAGGGCAAGGCCTGGACACGTGTCAGCACCGGACCCTTACTCATGCCGGGGTCCTCCCCGTCCCAGGACCTTGCCTAGGCCGGGACCTTACTCGGAGGGACCTAGGGCCCACCCGAGGGACCCAACATGCCTTCTTGGGAGCTCCAGACTTGTACGTACAGGGGTCCGGTGTCCCTCTGTGGAGGTCCGGACGCAATGATGCATCCTGGGATGTATTATCTTTCCTTGCCACGTGGTGCCCTTAGACCTACCCATGTGGTGGGGTCGGGTGCTGTTCTCCGTGTGGCCTGGAGGCGTCGTACGTGTACACCGTCTTCATACTGTAGAAGAGGGTACCCCTGATTCAGGGTACCGACAAGTGTTGCGCATCTAATCACCAAAACAATATAGAAATGGCCCAAGGGCACATTTCCCTTTCAATCTCCCCCTTCTTGGTGATTTATGCCAACACATCACAAAGCAACTTAAATTGAACTAACATATCCAAAAGAGCTAAGAAGAGCAAATTTGTGTCAAATTTAAGACCAATAAAGTTATCATAGGATTTGGCATATTGGATCACTTTTGCCACCACTTGGTTTATTTTCGCAAAACAAATTCATTTTCCTTTCTCTATGTCAAAAACACTTGTTTTGGAAAATCAAAATATCTTTCAAGATTAGTTTTGATCAAATACCAAAAACTCCCCCTTTTCCCATAATCAAATTTCTCCCCCATAAGAGAGCAGTTTTTGCAATAAAGTATTCTTACACTAAAACTTTTTGAAAAATTCACAAGTGGTAGCTGATCTAGTTGCTTTGGCCTTAATTTCTACCCCTTTGGCATTAAGCACCAAAACGGAAGAACTATTTGGCCTCTTAAACCCCGTTGCCTTACAAAAATCGCAAGTAAGACCAAAAGCAATGAGAAAAACACAGATAGTGGCTTGGAACAAGATTCATTGATACCGAAATGTAGTGGAAGCCTCTTTCTTTGTCCAAGTCCACCTTTTTCCTTTCAATCCATCTTTGAGACTATATAAAAAATCACTCAAGCAAACACATTAGTCTCAGATGTTCAAGTTGTAGTACATCCTCTCCCTAAACATGTGCATCATATGCCAAAGAACTTGTGAGGTCTGGGGATGACTTGTACAACTTGAGCACCAAAATAAGGAAAGACAGAAATGCTTAAAAGAACATGATCAAAGGCATAAAACACATGTATGCTGTAGATCAATCCAAGTTCCGCGAATCTAAGACATTGAGCTCACTACGCAACCTGCAAAACCTTTTCTCATCAAAAGGCTTGGTGAAGATATCGACTAACTGGTTCTTGGTGCTAATGTGGCAAACATCGATATCTCCCTTTTGATGGTGGTCTCTCAAAAAGTGATGCCAGATGTCTATGTGCTTAGTGTGGCTGTGTTCAATAGGATTATCCGCCAAGCGGATTGCACTCTCATTATCACATAGTAGTGGGACTTTACTCATATTGTAGTCAAAGTCCCGGAGGGTTTGCCTCATACAAAGTAGTTGCACGCAACACTAGCCTGTGGCAACATACTCGGCCTCAGCGGCGGATAGGGCAACAGATGTTTGTTTCTTAGAGCTCCAAGGCACCAAGGACCTTCCCAGAAACTGACATGTCCCTGATGTGCTCTTCCTATCAACCTTGCACCCGGCATAGTCGGAATTTGAATATCCAATTAAGTCAAAGGTATACCCCTTTAGATACCAGATCCTGAAGCAAGGCATATGAACTAAATATCTAAGAATTCGCTTCACGGCCACAAGATGACATTACTTGGGGTCAGATTGAAATCTAGCACATATGCATATACTAAGCATTATATCTGGTCTACTTGCACAAAGATAAAGTAAATAACCTATCATAGACCGGTATGCCTTTTGATCAATGGACTTACCTCTCTTGTCGAGGTCCAAGCTCCCGTCGGTTTCTAATGGTGTCTTAGCAGGCTTTGCGTTCTTCATCCCAAACCTTTTGAGTAAGTCTTGGGTATACTTTGTTTGGGAGATGAAGGTTCCTTCCTTGATTTGCTTTACTTGAAATCCAAGGAAGTAGTTTAGCTCTCCCATCATTGATATCTCGAATTTCCGCATCATTATCCTGCTAAACTCTTCACAGGACTTTTGATTAGTAGAACCAAATATTATGTCATCGACATATATTTGGCATACAAACAGATCACCATTACAAGTCTTAATAAAAAAGAGTAGGATCGGCTTTCCCGACCTTGAAAGCATTAGAAATGAGGAAATCCCTAAGGCATTCATACCATGCTCTTGGAGCTTGCTTAAGTCCATAGAGCGCCTTAGAGAGCTTATAAGAAAGGTCGGGATACCTGTCATCCTCGAAGCCAGGGGTTGTTCCACGTACACTTCCTCCTTGATTGGTCCGTTGGGGAAGGCGTTCTTCACGTCCATTTGAAACAACTTAAATGAGTGGTGAGCAGCATAGGCTAATATTATACGTATTGACTCCAGCCTAGCTACAGGAGCAAATGTCTCCTAGAAATCCAAACATGTGACTTGGGCATAACCTTTTAACACAAGTCAAGCCTTGTTCCTTGTCACCACCCCATGTTCATCTTGCTTGTTGCGGAACACCCACTTGGTTCCCACAACATTTTGCATTGGACGTGGCACCAGGCTCCATACTTCATTTCTCTTGAAGTTATTGAGCTCTTCCTGCATGGCCAACACCCTGTTCGGATCCTGCAAGGCTTCTTCTACCCTGAAAGGCTCAATAAAAGAAACAAAAGAGTAATGTTCACAAAAATTAGCTAAACGTGAAGGAGTGGTTACACCCTTGCTGATGTCACCTAGAATCCGATCCACTAGGTGATTCCTTTCGATGGTTGTTCGAAATTGAGTTGGAGGTGTCTGTTGTACTTCTTCCTCTTTATCCTTTTCTTCATGTGCTCCCCTTGATTCATGCATGCATCTTGAGGTACCTGGTCCCCATCTTGATTGGGGGGTGCACCAATATTGAGGAAGATGGTTGATCTTGATCTTGTTGTTCCTGCGATCGCACATCACCTATTGCCATAGTTCGCATTGGGGCCGTTGGAACTTCATCCTCATCTACATCATTAAGATCAACTTGCTCTCTTGGAGAGCCATTAGTCTCATCAAATACAACATCACTAGAGACTTCAACCAAACCTGATGATTTGTTGAAGACCCTATATGCCTTTGTATTTAAATCATAACCTAGTAAAAACCCTTCTACAACTTTTGGAGCAAATTTTGAATGCCTACCTTTCTTTACCAAGATGTAGCATTTTCTCCCAAATACGCGAAAGTATGAAACATTGGGTTTGTTACCAGTTAGAAGCTCGTAAGACGTTTCCTAGAGGAGACAATGAAGATAGAGCCAATTTATGGCATGGTAAGCTGTATTTATAGCTTCTGACCAAAACCGCTCAGGCGTCTTGTATTCCCCAAGCATTATCCTCTCCATGTCGATGAGCATACTGTTCTTCCTCTCTACTACGCCATTTTGTTGTGGTGTGTAGGGAGCGAAGAACTCATGCTTGATGCCTTCTTCCTCAAGAAACTCTTCTACTTGAAGATTCTTAAATTCAGATCCATTGTCGCTCCTGATCTTCTTCACCTTGAGCTCAAACTCATTTTGAGATCTCCTCAGGAATCGCTTTAGACTACCTTGGGTTTCTGTTTTATCATGCAAAAAGAATACCCAAGTGAAGCGGGAATAATCATCAACGATAACAAGACCATACTTACTTCTCCTGATGCTAAGATAAGCAACGGGCCTGAAGAGATCCATGTGGAGAAGTTGCAGTGGTCTTGACGTTGTCATCACATTTTTTCCTAGATGAGTAGTTCCCACCTGCTTCCATGCCTCGCACGCTGCACAAGGTCTATCTTTCTCAAAATAGACATCAGTTAGTCCTAACACATGTTCTCCCTTTAGATGCTTATGAAAATTCTTCATTCCAACATGCGCTAGACGGTGGTGCCAGAGCCAGCCTAGCTATTAAACATGCATCTAGATAGGCATTTTCTTTAGAGAAATCAACTAAATAGAGTTTGTCATCTAATACACTTTTAAAAGCTAATGAACCATCACTTCGTCTAAAGACAGATACATCGATATTTGTAAATAAATAATTATATTCCATATGACATAATTGACTTACATAAAGCAAATTGTAACCAAGCGATTCTAGTAAGAACACATTAGAAATTGAATGCTCGGTAGTGACGGCTATTTTACCTAAACCTTTGACCTTGCCTTGATTCCCATCTCCAAATATGATCGTGTCGTGGGAATCCTTTGAAAGGGAAATAGGCTTACACCTTTTCCTAATTGATTTTGGTGGTTGAATTGCCCAACACAAATAATTGGACTAACTAATTTGCTCTAGATTATAAGTGTTACAGGTGCCAAAGGTTCACAATAAACCAATACAAGTCAAAAGAAAGGGTTCAAACAAAGGGAGCAAAAGATAACCGAAGGCAGCCCTGGTCTAGCGCACCGGACTGTCCGGTGTGCCACCGGACAGTGTCCGATGCACCACCGGACAGTGTCCGGTGCACCAGGGAATTCCAACTCCGAACTTGCCAGTCTCGGGAATTCTGGGAGCCACTCTGCTAAAATTCACTGGACTGTCCGGTGCTACACCGGACTGTCCGGTGTGCTAGCAGAGCAACGGCTACTTCAGCGCCAACGGTCATCTGCAACCACATTTAATGCGCTACAGTGCGCGACAGAGTCAGAGCAGCGCCAGAAGGCGCACCGGACAGTGCACAGTGACTGTCCGGTGCACCACCGGACTGTCCAGTGGCCCAGAAGATAGAAGCTCCAACGGTCGAACCCTAACGGTCGGGTGACGTGGCTGGCGCACCGGACAGTGTTCGGTGGCACACCGGACTGTCCGGTGCGCCATGCGACAGACAGCCTCCCAATGGCCACTTTTGGTGGGTGGGGCTATAAATACCCCAACCACCCCACCATTCATTGCATCCAAGTTTTCCACCTTCCAACACATTACAAAAGCTATAGCATTCAATTCTAGACACAACCAAAGAGATAAAATCCTCTCCCAAGTCCGGAATCACTCCAAATCAAATAGTGACTAGAGAGAGTGACATTTGTGTTCATTTGAGCTCTTGCACTTGGATTGCTTCTTTTCTTTCTCATTCTTTCTTGTGATCAACTCAGTTGTAAACAAGGCAAGAGACACCAATTGTGTGGTGGTCCTTGCGGGGACTTTGTGTCCCGTGTGATTGAGAAGAGAAGCTCACTCGGTCTAAGTGACCGTTTGAGAGAGGGAAAGGGTTGAAAGAGACCCGGTCTTTGTGACCACCTCAACGGGGAGTAGGTTTGCAAGAACCGAACCTTGGTAAAACAAATCCTTGTGTCTCACTCTTTATTTGCTTGCGATTTGTTTTTCACCCTCTCTCTCGGACTCGCTTATATTTCTAACGCTAACCCGGCTTGTAGTTGTGCTTAAGTTTACAAATTTCAGATTCGCCCTATTCACCCCCCTCTAGGCGACTTTCATCCTTGTTCTTGATGTAGGAGGTGAACATCTTCTTCTCCCCCGTCATGCGGTTTGTGCATCTGCTGTCATTAATCTAGCTTGTGCCTCCGGATGCATAAACCTGCAAGGTAATTTAAGCTTGAGTTTTAGGTACCCAACTCTTGTTGGGTCCTACAAGGTTAGTTACATAAGACTTTAGAACCCAGATGCAAGTTTTGTCTCTCTTAAACTTAGGCCCCAAATTTCTAGCAATTACTTTATCATTTTTACACATAAGCACAAATGAAGCATCATAAGTATGATAAAGCATAGTTGGGCCATTAGATGCATTTCTAGGCGCATGAGAAACAACATGATGAACATGACACCTAGGTATATTCCTACCATGGGCATGTGTAGAGCTAAATGATGCATACATGTCATGAGAGTAAAAAACAACATCATGACGAGTAGGTAAAACATCATGATCATAACAACTATCATGATGAGCAACACTAGAAACATTCCTAACATGAGCATAAAGATAGGCATGGTTCTTTTTGTCATGTGAAGAATGAGAGATACTAGCCATAGGACCCTTCCCTTTCTCCTTGATGAGATTGGATGCTCTTTGGCTTGTTAAGTTCTTGGTTCCCTTTTGGAAAGCCAAGTCCATCCTTAATGGAGGGATGTCTACCAATGGTGTAGGCATCCGTAGCAAATTTTATTTTATCATTTTCATTCTTGCAAGTCTTAAGTTGAGCACTAAGATTTGCAACATCATTATTCGACTTAAGAATAGTAGAAGCATGAGCATTGCAAGCATCAAAATCAAAATCTTTACACCTATTACAAATAGACACATGCTCCACAGATGAACCAGTAATATTCACTTTTCTAGCTTAGCATTTAAATCAGCATTTAAACTCTCAAGGCTAGACATAGATTCATTGCAAGAAGATAATTCAGAAGAAAGAATTTCATTTCTCTTAACCTTTAAAGCAAGAGATTTTTCAGCATTAATAAGTTTATCGTGTTCTTCATAAAGAATATCTTCTTGTTTTTCTAACAACCTATCTTTCTCATTAAGAGCATCAATTAATTCATTAATTTTATCAGCTTTGGATCTATCTAAACCTTTAAAGAGATCACTATAGTCTATATCATTATCAGATTCCTCATCACTAGAAGAAGTGTACTTAGGAGTATCTCGAGTATGTACCTTCTTCTCCTTAGCCATGAGGCATGTGTGATGCTCGTTGGGGAAGAGGGTGGACTTGTCGAAGGCGGAGGCAGCCAGTCCTTCATCGTCGAAGTGGGATGAAGAACAGTCGGAGTCCCATTCCTTGCCAATGTGTGCCTCGCCCTTTGCCTTCCTGTAGTTTTTCTTCCTCTCCTTCTTCCCTTTCTTTTCTTGTGCCTAGTCATTACCATTATCGGGACATTGTGCTATAAAATGACCAGACTTACCACATTTGAACCAAGAGTGCTTTCCCCTTAATTTATTATTTCTAGGATACTCCTTGCGTCCCTTCAAAGCGATCTTGAAGCGCTTGATCACAAGCACCATTTCCTCCTCGTTGAGCCCGACAGCCTCTACTTGTACCACCCTGATAGGTAGCGCCTCCTTGCTGATTGCTGCCTTGAGGGGAACGGGCCATGGCTCGTAGATTAGGAGTGGTCCATTGGTGATCTCATCAACGTACCTAGCCTCCTTTATCATCATGCGTCCGCTTACGAATTTTCGAAGAATTTCGTCGGGCATCATTTTGGTGTACCTGAGATTCTCACGAATAAGGTTTACAAGATGAGGATCAATAACGGTAAATGACCTTAGCATGAGTCGAACGACATCATGGTCTGCCCGTCTTGTACTCCCATAACTCCAGATTTTGTTCACTAGATTCTTGAGCCTGTTGTATATTTTGGTTGGTGAAAGGGAAATAGGGTCAAACCTTTTCTTAAATGATTTTGGTGGTTGAAATACCCAACACAAATTATTGGACTAACTAGTTTGCTCTAGATTATATGTTCTACAGGTGCTAAAGGTTCAACACAAACCAATAGAAAGGTTCAAGTTAGGGTTCAAACCAAAGGAGCAAAAGAAACAAAAGAGAACCCTGGTCTGGCGCACCGGACAGTGTCCGGTGCACCAGGGACCGTACAGGCTGAACTCTTCACCTTCGGGTTTCTAGAGAAGCTGCTCCGCTATAATTCATTGGACTGTCCGGTGGGTCAACGGACTGTCCGGTGTGCCAGCGGAGCAACGGCTCCAGCGCAACGGTCGACTCAAACGGACACCTGCAAAAGCGCTACAGTGCGCGGACAGTTCGTGCAGAGTCAGAGCAGCGCCAGAAGGCACACCGGACAGTGAACAGTGCCTGTCCGGTGCGGCACCAGACTGTCCGGTGCCCCAAGCTGTCAGAGCTCCAACTGTCAAAACCGTCGGACCCTAACGGTTGGGTGATGTGGCTGGCGCACCGGATTGTCCGGTGCGCCAATCGATAGCAGCTGTAACACCCCTGGTGTTTATATTCCGCTCGACAACGAGTATGGATTTAAGCACGTAATATCAGTGGATAAAACAGATTTTAAATTTTAATCATCTTCGGTTATCGCGATTTTAATATCGCATCGGTTTCGTCGGTCGCGAGTTCGACATTGTTTTTATTTTTTATCTATCCGGCTCTTCCTAAATTTTCATGATGTTCGGAACATCGTTGTTCCGAAAATCGGTGCGTCCGGTGATTGTTTAAAATTCATCGCTCGCACGAATACGAATTTAGAAATTCAGTCTAGTCCTCCGATTTCATCTCAAACAAAATAATTAGAACTCAACGACAACGGTTTTTTGTCCGAAACAAGATTTATTAGAACTCGACGACTAAGCTTTCAGTGTTAAATAACTAATCCCCTTTTTGTCATCCGTAACATCGCATCTACGGATTTTTATTTAAATTGTTCTTTAATTGAGTGTTCGAATAGCGAACGAAATTCGTCTAAAATCAACTGAATCAAATGCAGATTAAAATACAGAAGCCGAAATCCGTTTAATTCAGTCCGTTGCTGCTCGCCTCGATCTAAATTTTCAAAGGGAATTAACAGTACGAATTCATCCGAGTCCGGAGTATTCACCAAATCAAATCATATCTAAATATTGTTGTCAATCTCATTTTTGTTCGACCCCTTTTATACATCTTTTTGACCCTAATGCTAGAACCCATAAATATCCGTATGCTTTTGTTAAAAAAGAAGAAGAAAATCCTATTTTTATTTTCCCTAGCTTATCCTCTCAATGTACCGCTTCCAAATTCCAGTTTTTCTTTGGCCGATGTCGCATCCTCCCACCGCTCTTGCAGTGATATTTTCCATCACAGGCGTTCATCTCCCTGGAGATTTTTTCCACCGCTCACTGCCTCTTTTTATTCAACTGGCCACCAGACGCTACGCTCTCCCCCCCCGCCCCCGCGTGCACAGCTCCGTGATCCACTTCTAGGCCTTGGATGCTGGATCATGCAGGCTCCTACGCCGCTGTTCTCTCTGCTGCTCAGCGTCTGCTTCTCGGCTCCCTCCAGCTCGACACACCTTCCCAGCCGTCCTGCCATGGTAGCTGCCAAATCTAGCGCTCCTCTGCTGCGCATACTGCTTGCTTCCCTGCTGGTTGCCGAGTCCCTCGCGCAGGCTGCAAGTTCCCTGTGTACCACGCCTGCTCCCTCTGTTTGTTCCCAGCCGCGGAGCTTCTGTGCGCGTGAGTTCTTTGGTAGACGCGCGTTGGCCGTGCTTCACTTCGCCCATCGCGGCGCTCTAGTTCCAGCTCGCTGCGCGCCGAGCTCAGCGTCCTTTGTTTTTCCCATGGCGCACCCTACTCTGGTGCTGCCCGTCGGAGTTTGCCGATGGCCTGTGTCGTTCCTATGTGCCGTGGTCGTGTGCAACTCGCCCAGCTCGGGTCTTTTCCTTGGCCGGTTCCCTGTTCCCGTCACGGTTTCTCAGCTCGTCCGCACTTGTTCATGTCGTCTCGGCTCGCTCGGTCGCGGTCTCGTCCCGACTCTTTGCTGCGCGTGTCGAGCTTCCGTGTCAAGCTTATCTCTTCCGTGCCGGTTGTCATCTCCGAGCCGATTCTTGGCCGTCGTAGTATTTTTAGTTATCCCAGCCGCATCTGTAGTCGTCAAGCATGTCTGTTGCCGTGAACTCGCCCCTGGTGTCCACTCTGTCTCTGGTCCGCGCTTCCTTTAGTTCGGCCAGGCGGGGCATCGTTCCATGCTGTGTTCGCACAGTTTCCTGCTCGCCAGCGCGTCCCCTCGGCTCGCTTGGCCTTAATTCTCATCGCGCATCGACTCCGCCGTTCCAATAATTTTGCCGCATCGCCCTTCAAATCCGAGTCCTCGTCCGTAGGATCGTTGTTGACCTCGCAACTTCAGCTCGAGTTAATTAAGGTAAGTTGATTTATTATTCCCGTCAACTAAATAAATGGTAGGATTAAATAGAAGAATTGATTGCGATGATTCTCTTGTTTATTACTCGATGTAGAGATTAAGTTGAATTTTAGGGTTGTGCGATAAGTATATTGGTAGTTATATATAATACACGGGTTAACCGGTAAATTAGTTTAGAAAGTTAATAAAAGTTCTTCTATCAAATTTTATAAGTATTAGATGTCCAAAAATTATGAAGTTAAAAGTTATAAGTCATTTAGTGTGTTCTCTAGACTAGGTCTGATAATTTATGTGTTGGTCGATCTCATGCTTGGAATGGATGTTGATTGCTACCTCGACTGTTTAGCTAGGTTGTAAGAACATGATTGTCGTAAGTAACAATATATCGATAACTAGTGTACGTAATGTCTCGTCATTAAATAGGTTATTTCTCTTTTGCGTAGCATCGTAATATCTAGTGTTATTGTTCTTTATATGCATTCATATGCATAATGCATTTCATTCAGGATGATAAATAATCGCGTGATGCGGAAGAAAAACCAAGTCGACCCCAAACGCGGGCTAATCTGCAAGCTGAAGCTGATGAATCAACCTGAAGATGGTTAAATCAAGCAAGTGCTCGGTCGAAGAATACTCGTCAAGCGGACGTCACCTAACAACACTAAACTAGTGTTACTCAGGCAAGCCCCGGTGCATTTGCCACCTCCTTGATGTTTTTAAACTTTTCTCACTTGCTTGATGCATTAGGTGATAGGAGTTGATTGCTAAAACAATTCCTGCATTACCTTCCTTGAATTTGATTACCTTCCTTGATCACCCGTTTTACAAAAGATTTTGATGCTTAGCCTTGCTTTAGAAAAACAAAATATTTTGTTTTACAAAATATGATGTGGCAAAACTGGGTGGGATGTTTTCAAAAATAAAACTTGATGGTGGATCTGTCAAAGGCCTTGATGGGTTCAACATCCGGAAAAGATGTACCTCTGCCAGGTACCAAGTTTTGGGTTTTGAAATGATTAAGCTGAGACCGGGCGGGTGACTTTCACGAGAAGAGAGTCTCGGTGTAGTGTCTCCGTCTGAGTCGATTAAGGACCGTGTCGATGTAGGCTTGATGACCGAGGACCCTTTAACTGGTCACATGCCTCGTCATGGGTAAGCCTTGCCTCGGGCAGACTAAGACCAAAATAAGATAACACAAAATGGGCGTGGAGCGGTGGCGAGAGTAGCGTGTACCCTCCGTAGCAAGAGGCTAGACGGTGGTGTATCTATGCTCTCGATTTGCGTGAACCTGATCTGGTCTTAAGAAACCCGGTGGCGGGTTGACATATGCAAGGTTTAAGTGCTACATATGTCGTGTGATCGGAGATCCTCAGCTGAGTATAATCGATTCGGATCGCCGTACCTTCGCGGTTATGAAGACTTGGTCACTGCCCTATACGTAGAACTCCAGTAAAGATGAAGGATGGATTAAGAACTTGGCTAGTTCAGGATGAGTGTTTGAACTAGGTTAGCAAGAACTCTAGATGTAGGTAAGTTTACCTAACTTGACAATAAAATTGGATTTTTAAGGATCCACTTTTAGTAAGCATTTATGCAACAACAGAGTCTTTGATCTTGAGATACCTTACCTTGACTCCCTTATAACCAGCATATCCTTGAGAGTCTTTTCTTTAGTCGGGTAAGTCTTGCTGAGTAATTCCGTACTCAGGGTTTTATTCCCTGTTGTTTTTCAGGTCCTAACTTTGTGATGCTGTTGATGGTGTTAAGTGCCGGTGGGCTCGGCCTTCTTATAAGTCTAAGTACTTCTTCTATACTTCTTATTGAGGATGGTCACTTGAGCTAGCATAAATTTCAAACTTATACTTTTGTAATCACTCCGATAAAATAATATAAAATTTTTGTAACTTGTAAAATTTGGTAGTAAGATTTCCGCTACAACAATGTTGGTGTGTGTGATTTGTGTTACTTAATCCCGCGGTTCTGGTTGAAAGTGGTTTATCCGATGTCCTTGGGGCAATCAGACAGATCCTGTTAAGTTATCTGGTGCACATGCATAGCCGTCTGAGGTCTTTGGGACAAGGACAGGTGCATGTGGGCCCGATAACTTGGAGGTTCTGCCACAGGCTGGTATCGGAGCTGGATTAAGTATATACGGTCACATACGTATTTTCAAAATAAAAGTTTTGGTTTTGAAAAACCTATTTTCAACTAAACACATTGTTTGGCTTTGAAAAACAGTTTTGAAAAACTATAATGCTAGCGACATCCTCTGTTAAGCCCTAAACTAAGGACTATCAGGTGGCTTAGTTGGAAACCATAACCCACAACCGGGTGGGTATTGCATACATGTGTATTGTTATTTTTGAGGCCATTCAGTTTTGAATGGATCGACGCTCAGGTAAGGTGAGTTGTGAGAGCATGACCGAACCATCGTCGGTCTAGGGGAGTGCTTAAATGTGGCGTCCGATTATATACATGTTCTACATATGTATATATGAAGACTGCGATGTGGAGTATTTACTTTTCTGGGAATTCAGTACCCCATGGATGTGTATGGGTATACAGACATGGGAATACTGAGAAGTGTAATGTACTTGTAACGACGCACCTACGCTCAGGTAAGAAGGTGAGTTACCATAATGAGTTGCCCTATGGTTAAAGTGTGGCAACGACGCCTATGCGTGGCTCAACGCTTAATGATGAGCTGGCCTCCATATAGCAATATATGGAGTATAAACTGTGATAAACTGTCATGTTTGAATTGCATCATTGGGAAAATGGGCTGTGATGGAATTTTCTGCAGGTACACTAACCTCGAAAACGTATGTGTAGTTGACGACTAGCAAAATACCGTGAGAGTCGTAAGTATGCCACCGATATAGAACACTATTGCCACATTATGTTGGCAAAATCAGTGAGGACGAATAAGACGGGCATGCATCCTGATTGTTGCATCATGATTGTCACCTATACATCCCAAATGCTTCTCTCATCTTTATTCCAGTAACCATTGATTGTAGAATATGGTGTAATGCTGAATTATGAACTCTGATGAAATAGCTATCCTCCATTCTTAGGTAACCTATTTAGGTGTTATATATGTGTTTGCTCCGGTGTTTGATGTACTGGTAGAAGGCTAGTAGATTGATTGCCTAAACCCAAAACTAGGCCATGTTCTCATTTAGTGAACCCTGACCCAGAACTTAAATTTTCCCGTTATCACTCCCTGACCAAACACATGAAAATAAATGCATAGATAATTTCTTTGTTAGACCTAAAGTGTACCCAGACTTAAAAAAATCTCAAGTCATGTCTCCTTCTAGAGCCATTCCCTTATTCAGTTGATGCAGGTTGAGGTCTTTATTGTATTTTGCCTCTCCTTGTGGATTACCATGTTGTTTTACCAACCTAATTTAGGAAAGACATGTCCGACCATTTTCTTGAGTTTGATGCCTTTGGTTTCCCTATATCTATCGAAGGCATACCAACTTAACCTTGTGATTGTTTTCCCCACGTATCTAATCAGATACTAATCCTTGACTTGTAATCCATTGGATGGACATAGAAATATGCTTGGGGTTGAAGTAACAGTCTCCCATCGTACTCCCTCCTCAATTTATTTTAGGTTATGGCCATACCTTGTTCCTTTCATCGGGCCATGATCTATTTGGCTCTCTACTTGTAACCGTTTTGACAGGTAGAGTCTTTTTGCATATTGTCACCCTTGCTCAATCTATTGGTGGGGCATGAGATTTCTTATTGGTTACATCTGGTAATGGTGTTATGACTAAAGCCGATGGTGCCACGACGAAACCAAGGGTGTCCGGTGGGTGATCAACACATGGTTGCGCTACTTGGCACGCGTTGGTATCACCGTTAGCAGTCATAATCCATTATGAGATTATATCAATATGTTATCTCTGCACAAATTGTTCCTCCATGTGAGATTCATTATTGGTGTTGTTTGGTAATGGTGTCACGATTAATGACTGATGGTGCCGCAGCGAAACTGAGAGCCTCCTGTGAATGCGCACACAGGACTGTGCTACTCGTCGGATGCTGGTATCAAGATCTCTGGTCATGATCCATTATGGAACTACACTGATGTGTTAACTCCTGTAGATCTTTTCCTTGAAACAATTTCTATGTTGTTTGTCAAATGATCGAGCAACATCTATCATCTTTGTCGGATCAAAAGGGCATACCCCTTTCATGTGTGATCTCTTTTCCTTGACTTTGATGGTGACTTCACACGTACATGTTCCCTTGGCATCCTTTCTTGTAAAGGTGAAGTTTTGGAGCTTTTTAGTGTCGAGAGACTACTGATTAGCTCTCAAAATGGAGATTGGATTTCCCTTGCTGCTGAGATGCAGGAGTTTGTTCATTCGCTCTTTTATTTAATCCATGTATTCCCGAACCTAGTCTGTTCATCTCGCATGCAGAAACGGATGAACAACCAGACTAAATGGATTTCTACCCAAATGCATGACTTTTTGCTAGTAAAAGTGAACTCTCAACCCTTGGCTTACCGATGGTACTGAGAGGACTTGCTCAATGTCAAAAGTAGTTCAACAAGTTGGTTTTACTAACTTGTAACTGCATTGTGATCAAAGGTTGAGTTTAGAGATCGTTTTGTCGAGTTGTCTAAACTCACTTTTGTACAACCCATCCTAAGGAAGTCCTTGCAAGTCAAGTCAAGTCAAGTCAACTAATAACTACATAGTCATCGCTCTAGTCATGCCTCGATTGCCTCACGTGTGCTTTTCCAGCATGTGTGATCAAGTCGAGCCATGCCTAGTGCTTGATAAAATGAATTAGACATAAAGTCCGCATCTATAGATCCCTTCACTGGTGATTTTTCGAGTCTCTATCATTTTCAGGGACTTGGATTTTCTGGCTAGCCACGGGTCAACTATGATGTTATTCGACATTCACACCCGTCTCATGTGCTATGAACTTACCGTAACCACTTTTTGGTAAACCTCTTTCTGTGTGTTTTACCCAAGAGATTGCATCTGGTTCTGTTGGGGTAAAATCGCGTATTTACCGCTCTCTCAACAGACTCAGAGAGTACAGTGTCATCAAAAAAAAAGCAAACTGTACACATGGAACCTTATGTGTTCTTCTGGCAGATATCGTCTCTATTGGCGGATATTTCTTGATTAGCCTAAGGCAATACATGTTATGTCCGCTAGAGAAACCACATTCTGAGACACTCGCCTTTGCTCAGGACTGTCTCACGATTATCGCTGATATGTATATGGGTTACATGCTGCTCTACCCTTAGAAGTCTTTCACTCCGAATCTCGGGACGAGATTCTTTTAAGGGGGGAGGGCTGTAACACCCCTGGTGTTTATATTCCGCTCGACAACGAGTATGGATTTAAGCACGTAATATCAGTGGATAAAACGGATTTTAAATTTTAATCATCTTCGGTTATCGCGATTTTAATATCGCATCGGTTTCGTCGGTCGCAAGTTCGACATTGTTTTTATTTTTTATCTATCCCGGCTCTTCCTAAATTTTCGTGATGTTCGGAACATCGTTGTTCCGAAAATCGGTGCGTCCGGTGATTGTTTAAAATTCATCGCTCGCATGAATACGAATTTGGAAATTCAGTCTAGTCCTCCGATTTCATCTCAAACAAAATAATTAGAACTCAACGACAACGGTTTTTGGTCCGAAACAAGATTTATTAGAACTCAACGACTAAGCTTTCAGTGTTAAATAATTAATCCCCCTTTTGTCATCCGTGACATCGCATCTACGGATTTTTATTTAAATTGTTCTTTAATTGAGTGTTCGAATAGCGAACGAAATTCGTCTAAAATCAACTGAATCAAATGCAGATTAAAATACAGAAGCCGAAATCCGTTTAATTCAGTCCGTTGCTGCTCGCCTCGATCTAAATTTTCAAAGGGAATTAACAGTACGAATTCATCCGAGTCCGGAGTATTCACCAAATCAAATCATATCTAAATATTGTTGTCAATCTCATTTTTGTTCGACCCCTTTTATACATCTTTTTGACCCTAATGCTAGAACCCATAAATATCCGTATGCTTTTGTTAAAAAAGAAGAAGAAAATCCTATTTTTATTTTCCCTAGCTTATCCTCTCAACGTCACGAGCATCCGATTTTATCTTTTCTACCGCTTCCAAATTCCAGTTTTTCTTTGGCCGATGTCGCATCCTCCCACCGCTCTTGCAGTGATATTTTCCATCACAGGCGTTCATCTCCCTGGAGATTTTTTCCACCGCTCACTGCCTCTTTTTATTCAACTGGCCACCAGACGCTACGCTCTCCCCCCCCCCGCGTGCACAGCTCCGTGATCCACTTCTAGGCCTTGGACGCCGGATCATGCAGGCTCCTACGCCGCTGTTCTCTCTGCTGCTCGGCGTCTGCTTCTCGGCTCCCTCCAGCTCGACACACCTTCCCAGCCGTCGTGCCATGGCAGCTGAAATCTAGCGCTTCTCTGCTGCGCATACTGCTTGCTTCCCTGCTGGTTGCCGAGTCCCTCGCGAAGGCTGCAAGTTCCCTATGTACCACGCCTGCTCCCTCTGTTTGTTCCCAGCCGCGGAGCTTCTGTGCGCGCGAGTTCTTTGGTAGACGCGCGTTGGCCGTGCTTCACTTCGCCCATCGCGGCGCTCTAGTTCCAGCTCGCTGCGCGCCGAGCTCAGCGTCCTTTGTTTTTCCCATGGCGCACCCTACTCTGGTGCTGCCCGTCGGAGTTTGCCGATGGCCTGTGTCGTTCCTATGTGCCGTGGTCGTGTGCAACTCGCCCAGCTCAGGTCTTTTCCTTGGCCGGTTCCCTGTTCCCGTCACGGTTCCTCAGCTCGTCCGCACTTGTTCATGTCGTCTCGGCTCGCTCGGTCGCGGTCTCGTCCCGACTCTTTGCTGCGCGTGTCGAGCTTCCGTGTCAAGCTTATCTCTTCCATGCCGGTTGTCGTCTCCGAGCCGATTCTTGGCCGTCGTAGTATTTTTAGTTATCCCGGTCGCATCTGTAGTCGTCAAGCATGTCTGTTGCCATGAACTCGCCCCTGGTGTCCACTCTGTCTCTGGTCCGCGCTTCCTTTAGTTCGGCCAGGCGGGGCATCGTTCCATGCTGTGTTCGCGCAGTTTCCCTGCTCGCCAGCGCGTCCCCTCGGCTCACTTGGCCTTAATTCTCATCGCGTCATCGACTCCGCCGTTCCAATAATTTTGACGCATCGCCCTTCAAATCCGAGTCCTCGTCCATAGGATCGTCATTGACCTCGCAACTTCAGCTCGAGTTAATTATGGTAAGTTGATTTATTATTCCCGTCAACTAAATAAATGGTAGGATTAAATAGAAGAATTGATTGCGATGATTCTCTTGTTTATTACTCGATGTAGAGATTAAGTTGAATTTTAGGGTTGTGCGATAAGTATATTGGTAGATATATATAATACACGGGTTAACCGGTAAATTAGTTTAGAAAGTTAATAAAAGTTCTTCTATCAAATTTTATAAGTATTAGATGTCCAAAAATTGTGAAGTTAAAAGTTATAAGTCATTTAGTGTGTTCTCTAGACTAGGTCTGATAATTTATGTGTTGGTCGATCTCATGCTTGGAATGGATGTTGATTGCTACCTCGACTGTTTAGCTAGGTTGTAAGAACATGATTGTCATAAGTAACAATATATCGATAACTAGTGTACGTAATGTCTCGTCATTAAATAGGTTATTTCTCTTTTGCGTAGCATCGTAATATCTAGTGTTATTGTTCTTTATATGCATTCATATGCATAATGCATTTCATTCAGGACGATAAATAATCGCGTGATGGGGAAGAAAAACAAAGTCGACCCCAAACGCGGGCTAATCTGCAAGCTGAAGCTGATGAATCAACCTGAAGATGGTTAAATAAAGCAAGTGCTCGGTCGAAGAATACTCGTCAAGCGGACGTCACCTAACAACACTAACCTAGTGTTACTCAGGCAAGCCCCGGTGCATTTGCCACCTCCTTGATGTTTTTAAACTTTTCTCACTTGCTTGATGCATTAGGTGATAGGAGTTGATTGCTAAAACAATTCCTGCATTACCTTCCTTGAATTTGATTACCTTCCTTGATCACCCGTTTTACAAAAGATTTTGATGCTTAGCCTTGCTTTAGAAAAACAAAATATTTTGTTTTACAAAATATGATGTGGCAAAACTGGGTGGGATGTTTTCAAAAATAAAACTTGATGGTGGATCTGTCAAAGGCCTTGATGGGTTCAACATCCGGAAAAGATGTACCTCTGCCAGGTACCAAGTTTTGGGTTTTGAAATGATTAAGCTGAGACCGGGCGGGTGACTTGCACGAGAAGAGAGTCTCGGTGTAGTGTCTCTGTCTGAGTCGATTAAGGACCGTGTCGATGTAGGCTTGATGACCGAGGACCCTTTAACTGGTCACATGCCTCGTCATGGGTAAGCCTTGCCTCGGGCAGACAAAGGCCAGAATAAGATAACACGAAATGGGCATGGAGCGGTGGCGAGAGTAGCGTGTACCCTCCGTAGCAAGAGGCTGGACGGTGGTGTATCTGTGCTCTCGATTTGCGTGAACCTGATCTAGTCTTAAGAAACCCGGTGGCGGGTTGACATATGCAAGGGTTAAGTGCTACATATGTCGTGTGATCGGAGATCCTCAGCTGAGTATAATCGATTTGGATCGCCGTACCTTCGCGGTTATGAAGACTTGGTCACTGCCCTATACGTAGAACTCCAGTAAAGATGAAGGATGGATTAAGAACTTGGCTAGTTCAGGATGAGTGTTTGAACTAGGTTAGCAAGAACTCTAGATGTAGGTAAGTTTACCTAACTTGACAATAAAATTGGATTTTTAAGGATCCACTTTTAGTAAGCATTTATGCAACAACAGAGTCTTTGATCTTGAGATACCTTACCTTGACTCCCTTATAACCAGCATATCCTTGAGAGTCTTTTCTTTAGTCGGGTAAGTCTTGCTGAGTAATTCTGTACTCAAGCTTTTATTCCCTGTTGTTTTTCAGGTCCTATCTTTGTGATGTTGTTGATGGTGTTAAGTGCCGGTGGGCTCGACCTTCTTATAAGTCTAAGTACTTCTTCTATACTTCTTATTGAGGATGGTCAATTGAGCTAGCATAAATTTCAAACTTATACTTTTGTAATCACTCCGATAAAATAATATAAAATTTTTGTAACTTGTAAAATTTGGTAGTAAGATTTCCGCTGCAACAATGTTGGTGTGTGTGATTTGTGTTACTTAATCCCGCGGTTCTGGTTGAAAGTGGTTTATCCGATGTCCTTGGGGCAATCGGACAGATCCTGTTAAGTTATCTGGTGCACATGCATAGCCGTCTGAGGTCTTTGGGACAAGGACAGGTGCATGTGGGCCCGATAACTTGGAGGTTCTGCCACAACAGCCCTCCCCAACGGCTGTTTTGGTGGTTGGGGCTATAAATACCCCCAACCACCACCACTTCAAGCATCCAAGTTTCCAGTATATTGCATTCAATACAAGAGCTCTAGACTTTACTCCAAGACACAAGCAAGAAATCAAATCTTCTCCAAAGTCCAAAACCACTCCAAACACTTAGTGACTTGTGAGAGAGAGATTTTTGTGTTCATTTGAGTTCTTGTCGCTTGGATCGCTTTCTTCTTCCTCATTTCTTGTTCTCAAGACATTTGTAATCAAAGCAAGAGACACCAAGTTGTGGTGGTCCTTGTGAGGGGTCTAAGTGACCCATTGATTAAGGAGAAAGCTCACTCGGTCTAGGTGACCGTTTGAGAGAGGGAAAGGGTTGAAAGAGACCCGGTCTTTGTGACCACCTCAACGGGGACTAGGTTTGCAAGAACTGAACCTCGGTAAAACAAATTATTGTGTCACTCTCTTCATTCGCTTGTGATTTGTTTTTGCCCTCTCTTTCGGACTCAAATTTATTTCTAACGCTAACCCCGGCTTGTAGTTGTGCTTAAAGTTTGTGAATTTCAGTTTCCGCCTATTCACCCCCCCCTCTAGGCGACTTTCAATTAGTATCGGAGCCCGGTACTTTATTTGAGTCTAACAACTCGAAGTGATGTCGAGAGGATCCGCCAAGAGGGAGATGGAAACGGCCACAAGCCACGTGAAGGCTCCATCGAAGGAGTCCGGCGCCAAAGGAAGGGAGGACTCACCTCCCCGCGTCAAGTCGCACCAGAGTAGAGACAAGAAAAAGAAAATGAAGAAAGTGGTCTACTACGAGACCGATTCTTCGTCGCCCTCTACCTCCGGCTCCGACGCACCGTCCGTCACTTCTAAGCGCCATGAGCGCAAGAAGTTTAGTAAGATCCCCTTATGCTATCCCTGCATTTCCAAATGCACCCTCTTACTTTCCGTCCCATTAGGCAAACCACCGGTTTTTTACAGTGAAGATTATTGTATGTGGAGTGATAAATTGAGGCATCAACTAACCTCACTCCACGCTAGCATTTGGGATATTGTCGAGTTTGGAGCGTAGGTACCATCCGTGGGGATGAAGGCTATGACTCGGATGAGGTAGCCCAAATCCGGCACTTCAACTCCCAAGCCACCACTATACTCCTTGCCTCTCTATGTCGAGAGGAGTATAATAAGGTGCAAGGGTTGAGGAATGCCAAGGAGATTTGGGACATGCTAAAAATCACGCACGAAGGGGATGAGGTGACCAAGATCACCAAGCGGGAGACGATCGAGGGGGAGCTCGGTCGATTCATCCTCAACCAAGGAGAGGAGCCACAAGCAATGTACAACCGGCTCAAGACCTTGGTCAACCAAGTGCGCAATCTCAGGAGCACCAAATGGGATGACCATGAAATAGTCAAGGTTATTCTAAGATCACTTGTTTTTCGTAATCCTACACAAGTTCAATTAATTCGTGGTGATCCTAGATATAAGCTAATGTCTCTCGAGGAGGTTATAGGAAAGTTTGTGAGCTTTGAGTTGATGATCAAAGGCTCCAAACAAATCGTCGAGAAAGATGGCACCTCCACACCCGAGGTGCAACCCGTCACATTCAAAGCGACGGAAGAAAAGAAAGAAGAGTCTACATCAAGTAGGCTCCCCATCGACGCCTCCAAACTCGACAATGAGGAAATGGCGCTCATCATCAAGAGCTTCCGCCAAATCCTCAAACAAAGGAGGGGGAAAGATTACAAACCTCGCTCCAAGAAAGTTTGCTACAAATATGGTAAGCCTGGTCATTTCATTGCTAAATGTCCTATGTCTAGTGATAGTGACAGGGGCGACGACAAGAAGGGAAAGAGGAAGGAAAAGAAGAAGTACTACAAGAAGAAGGGCGGCGATGCCCACGTATGTCGGGAATGGGACTCCAACGAAAGCTCCACCGACTCATCCTCCGACGAGGACGCCGCCAACATTGCCATCAACAAAGGCCTCCTCTTCCCCAACGTCGGTCACAAGTGCCTCATGGCAAAGGACGGCAAAAAGAAGAAGGTAAAATCTAGAGCCTCCACCAAATATACGACATTTAGTGATGAGGGTAGATCTAGTGATGATGAAGATGATTTGCTTGCTCTTTTTGCCAACTTAAACATGCAACAAAAAGAAAAATTGAATGAATTGATAGGTTCCATCCATGAGAAGGATGAACTCTTGGATAGCCAAGAGGAATTCCTTATTAAGGAAAACAAAAAACATGTTAAAGTTAAAAATGCTTATGCTCAAGAAGTAGAGAAAAATGAAAACTTGTCTAAAGAGCTTAGCATTTGCCATGACACTATCTCTAACCTTAGAACTAAGAATGCCAAATTACTTGCTAAGGTTGAGAAGTTAAATGGTTGTGATGATTCTGTTGTCAATCTTAAAAATGATAATGCTAGTTTAATTGCTAAGATTGATAAATTGAATGAATCACTTTCTAGCCTCAAAATTGAAAATGTCAATTTAATTTCAAAGGCTAAAGAATTAAATGTTTGCAATGCTTCTATTTCCAATCTTAAAAATGAAAATGCTATTTTACATGCTAAGATTGATGAATTAAATGTTAATCATACCTCTACATCTAGTGTTAATCATATCTCTATTTGTACTAGATGTAGAGATATTAATGTTGATGCTATTCATGATCACCTAGCTTTAATTAAAGAACAAAATGATCACATAGCTCAACTAACTGCTAAAATTAATGAGCATGAGATAGAGAATGAAAAATTTAAATTTGCTAGAAGCATGCTCTATAACGGGAGACGCCCTGGCATTAAGGATGGCATTGGTTTCCAACAGGGAAGCAATGTCAAACTTAATGCCCCTAAAAGATTGTCTAATTTTGTTAAGGGCAAGGCTCCCATGGCTTAGGATAACGAGGGTTATATTGTATATCCTGCTGGTTATCATGAGCATAAGATTAGGAGAATTCATGCAAAGAAGTCTCATTCTGTTTCTCACCATGCATTTATGTATAAGAATGAGGCATCTAGCTCTAGGCATTCTACTCATGTTAAAATGCCTAAAAAGAAATCTCCTATTGCATCAAATGAGCCTAATGTTTCATTTAAGACTTTTGATGCTTCTTATGTGCTCACTAACAAATCAAGCAAAGTAGTTGCCAAATATGTTGGGGGCAAACACAAGGGCTCCAAGACTTGTGTTTGGGTACCCAGGGTACTTGTTTCTAATGTGAAAGGACCCAAGACCGTTTGGGTACCTAAGAACAAGGCCTAAACTTATTTTGTAGGTTTATACATCCGGGGGCTCAAGTTGGATCATTGATAGCGGATGCACAAACCACATGACATGGGAGAAAAAGATGTTCTCCTCCTATGAGAAAAACGAGGATCCCCAAAGAGCTATCACATTCGGGGATGGAAACCAAGGTTTGGTCAAAGGACTTGGTAAAATTGCTATATCTCCTGACCATTCCATTTCCAATGTTTTTCTTGTAGATTCTTTAGATTATAACTTGCTTTCAGTTTCTCAATTATGCAAAATGGGTTACAACTGTCTTTTTACGGATATAGGTGTTACTGTCTTTAGAAGAAGTGATGATTCAGTAGCATTTAAGGGAGTATTAGAGGGTCAGCTATACTTAGTTGATTTTAATAGAGTTGAACTCGATACTTGCTTAATTGCTAAGACTAATATGGGTTGGCTCTAGCATCGTCGACTAGCCCATGTTGGGATGAAGAATCTTCACAAGCTTCTAAAGGGAGAACACATTTTGGGACTAACCAATGTTCATTTTAAGAAAGACAAGGTTTGTAGCGCATATCAAGCAGGGAAGCAAGTTGGTACCCATCATCCACACAAGAATATCATGACGACCGACAGGCCGCTTGAGCTACTCCACATGGATTTATTTGGCCCGATCGCTTACATAAGCATTGGCGGGAGTAAGTATTGTCTTGTAATTGTGGATGATTATTCTCGGTTCACTTGGGTATTCTTTTTGCACGAAAAATCACAAACCCAAGAGACCTTAAAGGGATTCTTGAGACGAGCTCAAAATGAGTTCGGATTGAGAATCAAAAAGATTAGAAGCGACAACGGGAAGGAGTTCAAGAACTCACAAATAGAAGGCTTTATTGAGGACGAGGGCATCAAGCATGAGTTCTATTCTCCCTACACACCCCAACAAAATGGTATAGTGGAGACGAAGAATAGAACTCTACTGGACATGGCAAGGACCATGCTTGATGAGTACAAGACTCCTGACCGGTTTTGGGCTGAGGCAATTAACACCGCCTGCTACTCCATCAACCGGCTCTACCTTCACTGAATCCTCAAGAAGACATCTTATGAACTCCTAACCGGTAAAAAGCCCAATGTTTCATATTTTAGAGTCTTTGGTAGCAAATGCTTTATTCTTGTTAAAAGAGGTAGAAAATCCAAATTTGCTCCTAAGGCTGTAGAAGGCTTTTTACTTGGTTATGACTCAAACACAAGGGCATATAGAGACTTCAACAAATCCACTGGATTAGTTGAGGTTTCTTGTGACATTATGTTTGATGAAACTAATGGCTCTCAAGTAGAGCAAGTTGATCTTGATGAGCTAGATGATGAAGAAGCTCTGTGCGTCACGCTAAGGAACATGTCCATTAGGGATGTGTGTCCTAAGGAATCCGAAGAGCCTCCACAAGCACAAGATCAACCATCATCTTCAAATCAAGCATCTCCTCCAACTCAAGATGAGGATCAGGCTCGTGACAATGAAGAAGAAGATCAAGAAGATGAGCCACCTTAAGAGGAGGGCAATGATCAAGGGGGAGATGACAATGATCAAGACAAGGAAGATGATCAAGAAGTACAGGGTCAAATACCACCACACCTAAGAGTCCATCAAGCGATTCAAAGAGATCACCCCATGAACTCCATCCTCGGCGATATTCATAAGGGGGTAACAACTCGGTCTCGAGTCGCTCATTTTTGTGAACATTACTCTTTTGTGTCTTCTATTGAGCCATACAGGGTGGAAGATTCATTAAGAGATTCGGATTGGGTGTTGGCAATGCAAGAGGAACTCAACAACTTCACAAGGAATGAGGTATGGCATCTTGTTCCATGTCCTAACCAAAATGTTGTAGGAACCAAGTGGGTGTTCCACAACAAGCAAGATGAACATGGTGTGGTGACAAGGAACAAAGCCCGACTTGTGGCCAAGGGCTATTTACAAGTCGAAGGTTTGGATTTTGGTGAAACCTATGCACCCGTAGCTAGGCTTGAGTCAATTCGTATATTACTTGCCTATGCTACTTACCATGGCTTTAAGCTTTACCAAATGGACGTAAAAAGTGCCTTCCTCAATGGACCAATCAAGGAAGAGGTCTATTGTCACACCCGGTTTTGGAAGGCAAACCGAATGCGAACTATGTACGTGCCAGGATCAGAACTCACATACACAGCGATTACATAAATGAACATCGTCGCACAATGCTCGAATAATAACATAAAAGAGTATTAACTTATTACATCACAGAGTCATAGACATCCACATAGTCATCAAGTTAACAGTTAAATCAAAGTGCTAGCGAAACGCAGTAAAGATAAGGCCTTCACAGGCAGCTGACTGGGGGTTGCCGCCAACCCACACCTAGAATTCGTCGTAGTCTTGGAACTCCTGGAAGTCTCCTTCCACGGCTTCGCCTTCTCCCGAGCAGTGGTTACAATGTGGACAACCTGGTGTTTGGTGGTAAAGCAAGGATGAGTACACATCAACGTACTCAGCAAATGTCCCGTTTGGCTGAAGTGGACTAGCTTTATGTGGGGTTAGGCTCGAGCAGTTGCTTTTAGTTGGTCAGGTATTTATCATTAGTAGAAGCCAGATTTTATCCTTAACCAACCCATGAACCATTTCCTCATCGAGGAACAACATCATCATATTCGAACCAAAACCATAACATAATCCTTGTATCTTGAACCATCCGTATCTCTAATCAAAGAGGATCCCAAGGCTGCTCTTAACCGTGAGCACGGCTGATATATCAGTTTCACTACCCTCTGCAGAGGTCGCACACTTTACCCATGAGTCATGATGCCCTTTCTGCCCGGGGAGAGCTAATCCCCATTGACCACTACCTAGGTGGTCCGGCAGGGTATCACTACGTAGCTGTTACAAAGATTCCCTAGAGATCGTAGCCGCCCGTTAGGTTTCTCCAGTTTGATAAACACAGTACTCCTCCCCGCAGGAGAGTGACTAACAAAAGCAAAACGAAAGAACCTCGGCACTCAGCCTCGGCAGAGCAAGCACTGTGCCTGGACCCCATTGACGGCATAACGGCGAAGCAACTACACCTCTAGTTCCTCTAATTAATTAGCTAAGGGCATCCCATTTCACCCTCATGGTTGCACTGTTATCCCGGGTGGTCTCTCAACGAACAGGTCCTTACGGAGAGGTACTCAGGAAACAGCCTGAGCCCCCTAGAGTATTACAAGATCATCAACATCATCAGGATAACAGTATCATAAATATTCACATCATGTTCATTGATTAAGTTGAGGCAGTAGCAGAATGCTAACCATAATAACCCAATAGGTCATCAAGGATAAAGTAAAGTGTAAAGCTAGTCAATCCTTAGGTTTCAAGTAAGTAATGCGGGGTAGTAAGTTATAAATGAATAGGACATAATGGGTCAGAGGACACTTGCCTTCACCAAACTGCTGATCAGAGACTTCTTCTGCAACTTCCTCGGGAAACACAGACTGCTCGTTGTCTACGTAAAGTAATCATTCACGCTATGCTCTTGGGAAATAACAAACAAAAACAATATACCAAACATATGCAGCAGAGAGATCACGAGTTCATAGCAGAAAAGGGATAGGCACTCTGGTGTTCCCTAGGCCTGGGGTAGAGGACTATACAAAAGGATTCATTATCCACTAATCAGGTTTAAATCAGTGGTGGGGATTAAATCATTACATAGTGTTAAGTCCATAAACTTAAGTGCTCCAACTTTTATTAAAGTCTACTATCTTTTATCTATCTCAATTAAGGTTCCCATAACATTAATCCTATCCTAATGATTAACCATTAATTGGGACATGGAAACAGCAGGGAAACATTGCATAAACAGATAGATAATAATATTATGAACATTTTGCAATTTGAAGCACCTAATTTGGAGTTCATATGGCAAAGTTATGAATTTTACAAGTTTAGGGGTTAAAAAATATACCCTAAGGACCTATTTTGAATTAAATAAAAGGTCCGAGGACCTAACTGCGAGAAACCAGGGACGGCGGGCGCAATTTCCAGAAAACTGGGGGGTTCTTTAAGAAAACGCGCGGGCGAAGGGGTATCGGGCGCCTACAGCCGTTGGATCTCAGATCAACGGCCAGGATTAGATCCTGCGGCGGGCGCGCGGGCGCGCGGCGGCCTGGGCGGCTGACAGGCGGGGCCGGGCGGGCAGCGCGGGGCGAACGGCTGACAGGCGGGACCGGGCGAGCAGCGCGGGGCGCAGGCGACTGGCAGGCGGGACCGGGCGAGCAGCGCGGGGCGCAGGCGACTGGCAGGCGGGACCGGGCGGGCAGCGCGGGGCGCAGGCGACTGGCAGGCGGGACCGGGCGGGCAGCGCGGGGCGCAGGCGAACGGCTGACAGGCGGGGCCCAGTTGGCAGAGAGGCGGGACGCGGGGAAACGGCTCTGGGCCGTTGGATCTTGGGCGGACGGTTGAGGTTGGGTTCGGGTTATTTGAATCAGTGCCGTCCGATCTAAGATAGACGGCGGGGATGGGGTGGCTGGCTCCCGTCTCCTTCGGCTAGCTGGGGTGGCGGCGCTCGTCCCCGCGGCGGAGGAGCTCGCCGGAGACGAGGGGCGCGGGGGCTCTGCGGGTCCTTGGGGCGATCTGAATGGTCGGGGAGGTTGGGGAGGGCGCGGGGAACCTTCCGGTGGGGTCTGGGTCGGGGTAGGGGCACCGGAGGGGGGCGGTTCACGGTGGAGCGGCTCGGCGGCGGCGCTAAACTACTCCGGCGAGGAATTAAACGCGATAGAGAGCGAGACAAAGGCCAATAGGGGCGGGAGAGGTCCCTTACCTCAAAGCGGCCTCCGGGGACTCCTCGGCGGCGACGGAGACGCGACGGTGGCCCGGGTCGACGGTGGCGGCTGCACGGCAGACGGCGGGTGAGCGCGGGCAGAGAGAAATAGGGAGGGGAAGGGGAAATTGGAGCGCGTCCCGGGTTGCGGATGCCGGAGCGGAGCTCACCGTGGCAATGGACACGGCGGAGCTCCAACGGCGGCCGGGAAACGAGCTCGGGCGGCGGCAGTTCGCGGCGATGGCGTTTTGGCGTGCGCGCAGCGAGGGAGAGCGAGAGAGGGGGCCGGTTGGTGCGCAAATGAGGGAGGGGGAGATGGCGAGCAAGGCTCGGGGCTCAAGTGGCCAAGGGCGAGGTGAGGCGAGCCCCACGCGCGACGTGGGCACGGAGACCGCGGCACGCGCGGCGGCGGTTACGCGAGGACGAGGGAGCTGACAGCCCGGGCCCGCGACGCAGAGAGAGAGAAGAAAGCGGGCGCGGGGCGGGGAACGCGGCAGCGCCGACAGGCGGGGCCCGCGGGCAGAGAGAGGGAGAGCGGGCGCGCGGAAGGCGGCCGCGTCGACAGGCCGGGCCCGCTGCGCAGAGAGAGAGGAGGGGCGCGAGGGCGCGCGCGCGCGAGGTGGGCCGACTGGGCCGAAAGGCCGAGGGGGGCGGGGGAGCGGGCTCTTTTCCTTTTTTCTTTTATTTTGGAATTGTTTTCTCTTTTTTCTTTTATTTATTCTATTTGATTCAAATTCAAATGAGCCCCAAATTCAAATTAGACCTTTTGAGAATTATGCACCAAACAAAAGTGAAATCTAGGGTTCAACATGATGCAACAATTCATACTCCCTTAGGGTTTGAGCTAATAGACTATAATTACAAATAAAATAACCACTTTTCTCCTATAGAAATGAGAAAGAGAAGATTGGGAAAGGATGAGAAAAGGAAAGTAACACCTGAATTTGTGAATATGAGCAAAGAAATTTTATACCCCCAAATTCAGGGTGTTACAAACCTATCCCCCTTAAAAGAATCTCGCCCCCGAGATTCAGGGTTGGTCAGCAAAGAGTTCAGGGTATTTGGCTTTCAGATCATCTTCTCGTTCCCAGGTTGCTTCTTCCTCGGAGTGGTGACCCCATCTGACTTTGCACATTCTGATGGTATTCCTCCGGGTGACTCTGTCTGCAAACTCCAGAATCTGCGTTGGCTTCTCTATGTATGTCAAATCCTCCTGGACTTCCAAACCCTCCACTGGCAACTGTTCTTCTGGTACTCGCAGACACTTCTTCAATTGTGACACGTGGAACACATTGTGCACTGCTGACAAGCTCTCTGGTAGGTTGAGCTGGTAGGCCACTTCTCCACGCTTGGCTTGAATCTGATAAGGTCCGACGTACCGGGGTGCTAACTTGCCTTTAACTCCGAACCTTCTGACTCCCCTGATAGGTGACACCTTCAGATAGACGAAGTCCCCCACTTCGAAGCTCAGTTCTCTTCTCCTTCGGTCCGCATAGCTTCGCTGTCTTGACTGGGCTATCTTCAGGTTCTCCCGAACCATTTTGATATTCTCTTCGGCTTCAAGCAGGATGTCGGGGCCAAACACCTGTCTCTCTCTAGGCTGGTCCCAATGCAGCGGAGTCCTACAACTCCGCCCATAGAGTGCCTGAAATGGCGACATCTTCAAGCTGGCTTGGTAGCTATTGTTATAGGAGAATTCTGCATAAGGTAACCTTTTGTCCCACCCTGACTTGTCTTGCAACGCACAGGCTCTCAACATATCTTCTAGGATCTGATTAGTTCTTTCAGTCTGACCGTCTGTCTGCGGGTGATAAGCCGAGCTGAAGTTCAAATGGGTGCCCAAAGCTTCTTGTAGCTGCTGCCAAAAATGAGAGGTGAACTGCGTTCCTCGATCTGACACTATCTTCTTCGGCACACCATGAAGGCAGACTATCCGTGACATGTATAACTCAGCTAACGTTGCTCCGGTGTATGTGGTCTTCACAGGGATGAAATGGGCCACCTTTGTTAAGCGGTCCACAACCACCCAGATGGAATCATAGCCGGCCCGGGTACGAGGTAGGCCAACTATAAAATCCATCCCGATCTCATCCCACTTCCACTGAGGAATTCGCAATGGCTGCAACAATCCGGCAGGCCTCTGATGCTCTGCTTTGGTTCTCTGACAGCTATCACAGATGGCGACATATTCTGCGATCTCTCTTTTCATGCCATACCACCAAAACCTCCTTTTTAAATCCTGGTACATCTTTTCACTTCCCGGGTGTATGGAGTAGGCTGTCTCATGAGCTTCCTTTAGGATCAGCTCCCGAATAGGTTTGAGGTCGGGGACACACAATCGGTCCTTGAACCATATTACTCCCTCTTCATCCTCTCGAAAGTCTTTGCCTCTTCCTTCTAAGATTAGCTGCCGGATCTTGTTGATGTTTTCATCATTCTTCTGTCCTTCTTTGATCTCCCGCTCTAGGGTGGGCTCTAATTCCACTGTTACTCCTTGCGTACTGTTCAGGAAACCGAGGCTCAGTCTGTCGAATTCCTTGGCTAACTCATATGGCATTGGGTACGTGGCCATCATATTGACTTGACTCTTCCTGCTCAGAGCATCTGCAACAACATTGGCTTTGCCTGGATGGTAATGTATCTCCAACTCATAGTCTTTGATCAATTCCAACCATCTTCGCTGCCTCATGTTTAACTCTGACTGGGTGAATATGTACTTCAGACTTTTATGATCTGTGTAGACGTCGCACTTCTGCCCATACAGGTAATGTCTCCAGGTCTTCAAAGCATGAACTACTGCTGCCAACTCCAGGTCATGTGTGGGATAATTTTTCTCATGGACCTTCAGCTGTCGAGATGAATATGCTACAACTCTTCCTTCTTGCATTAGCACACATCCCAATCCGGTGTAAGAAGCATCACAGTACACTGAGAATGGCTTGTGAACATCAGGCAGGACTAACACCGGAGCTGTAGTCAATCTATTTTTCAGTTCTTCAAATGCTTCCTGACACTTTTGGGTCCACTTAAACTCAACTTTCTTCGCTAGTAACGCTGTCATTGGTCTAGCAATCTTTGAGAAGCCTTCGATGAAACGCCTGTAATACCCAGCCATTCCAATGAAGCTCTTGATCCCACGAACATCCTTCGGTGCTTTCCAGTTCAGGATATCTGCTACTTTCTTTGGATCCACTGCCAACCCATCTTGGTTTATGATGTGACCCAGAAACAGGACTTCATGAATCCAGAACTCGCATTTGCCCAGCTTGGCATACAACTGATGCTCTCGAAGTCTTTGCAATACCATCTTCAAATGCTCTACATGATCTTCCTCACTTCGAGAGTATATGAGAATATCATCGATAAACACTACCACAAACTTGTCTAAATAATCCATGAACACACTGTTCATCAGGTACATAAAGAAGGCTGACGCATTTGTCAAACCAAATGACATAACTGTGAATTCATATAACCCGTACTTGGTGATGAATGCTGTCTTCGGTATGTCCGAGGGTCGGATTCTGAGTTGATGGTAGCCTGACCTCAGATCTATCTTCGAGAATACACTGGCACCTCTGAGCTGGTCGAACAAATCTTCTATCCTTGGCAGGGGGTACTTGTTTTTGATAGTGACTTCATTCAAGGCTCTGTAATCTATGCACATCCTTTTGGTACCATCTTTCTTCTCTACAAACAACACCGGAGCGGCCCAAGGCGAGGTACTTGGTCTGATGTAACCCTTCTCTAACATCTCATCTATCTGCTTCTTGAGTTCCACCAATTCTGGTCCAGACACTCGGTAGGCTCTTTTGGAAATGGGGGCGGTACCAGGGATAAGCTCTATGGCAAATTCGACTTTTCTCTCGGGTGGCATGCCCGTTAGCTCCTCGGGAAATACGTCCGGAAAGTCCGACACAACCTTGATAGCCTCGAGCGGGTTGGGCTCCTTACTATCAACTGAAATCTGGTGACAGACACCCTCCGCTGATTTAGGCATCCTTAGCTCGGCCACTACCTCTTCTCCTGACGGGGACTTCAATGTTACGGTCCTCTTGTCACAGCTAACATTCGCTTCATACTTCATTAACCAATTCATCCCTAGAATAACATCTATCCCAGGGGTGTCTATTACTATTAAGTCACTGGGGAATCCTATCCCCCTTATTTGCACCCTTATATTTGAGCATATTTTATCTGTTTGCACCTTGCCACCAACTGAATTAATCCTCATAGGCGGCATCATTGCCTCTACTGAGATGTTATGCAATTCTACCCAGGTTGCAGTGACAAATGAATGAGTTGCACCAGTATCAAATAGCACTTTTGCGGGATGAGATTCGACTGAGAACATACCTACTGCCACATCTGGTGCATCCTGGACTGCTTCGGCCTCCAAGTGGTTCACCTTTCCACGGTTGTACGCTTGGTTACGATTGCCTGCTGTCGGCTGCAGTACACCTTGCCTTGTTGGAGCATTGGGGTTGGTCTGCTGCTGCGCCGCCTTCTTCGGGCACTGCATCGCCTAGTGGCCTTGTTCTCCACAGTGGAAACATCCTCTGCCTCCTCCTTGTGCTGGGGCTGCTTGGTTGCTCTGGTTTGCTGCTGGGGCAGGAAGGCGAGGTGCCTGGTTGTTCTGCTTCTGATACTGATTACCTCCCTGCTGGCTGTGTTGACGATACTGCTGCTGCTGCTGTGGGTACTGCCTCTGAAACTGCTGCTGATGCGGAGCTGGTTCTGATTCTGATATCCTTGTGGGTGACCGGGCCTGCCTTGCTGAGATGAACTGCCTGAGAAACGTGGACGGCTGATGCCTCCGGTCTGGGGTCCACTCATCTTGCGTTTCCGATCTTCCATATCCTTACGCTTCTTCTCAGTCATAACTGCCCTATCGATCAGGTGCTGGAAGGTGGGGAAGGTGTGATTCATCAGCTGGTAATGCAGGGGATCCACCAAACCCCTCATGAACCTGTACTGCCTTTTAGCATCAGTGTTGACATCCTCAGGTGCATAACGAGATAGCTGCAGAAACTTGTCTCTGTATTCACTAACAGACAGGGGTCCCTGCTTCAGAGCCAGAAACTCCTCCTTCTTCACGATCATCAGTCCATCCGGCACATGGTACCTGCGGAAACTCTCGCTGAATTCTTCCCAGGTGATGGCTTCGGGGTCAGCATGTGTGGCGAGGTAGGACTCCCACCAGGACTGGGCTGCTCCCCTTAGCTGACGGGGACCATACAGAACCTTCTCCCTGTCGTTACATTGAGCGGTGCGCAGTTCCCTTTCCACTGCGCGCAGCCAGTCTTCTGCATCCATGGGGTCGGCAGAATGGGCGAAGGTAGGAGGGTGCCCTCTCATGAACTCACCACGCTTATCCCGTGGCATCTAGGGCATCTGCACTTGCAATTGGGGTTGGGGTTGCTGTTGAGCCTGCTGCATGGCTGCCAAAGTCTGCCCAATGGCCTGCACTGCCTGAGTCTGCATCAAGAACATCTGCTCCACTAACATCGGGGGTGGCGGGGGAGGCTGCCTCTGTTGTTCCTCGTGCTGGTCATGCTGCTCTTGCTGAGCACGCCTGTTGCATCGGCGCCGGTTGTCAGACATCTGTGGAAGACATTCATACATCAGCATTGATCTTACAACCCTCCAGCATAAGAAAAGAGAATACAGAATTCTTCATGACACTGAGTGAACAAAGAGCTTCACTGATCCTCACTATGATCCAACACAGCTTCTCAGATAAGAAGGAAAGTAGAAGTAAATGGCTTCCCAACTAAATAACTGACTTTACTAACATTATAGCTAGGCCAAACTGCAGGGGAAACCCACAGGTTGGCAACAGTCATTACAAAGATTCAAATCCAGCACAAGTTCATCATAACAATCATGCAAGCAACTAATAAGCAAACTAAACTAATTGGAAGCAACTGATAAGCAAACTAAACTGACTATCTAAGACTGAGACATCTGATTTAAGGATTATTACAAACTTCGACGCTAACGATCTAAGGATCCAGATCTATCCTGGTCTTACAGGCAGGGGAACCATAAGTGTGGTGACCACGTGGCGGCGAGCGGTATGGGTGCTGAGTCCCAACAGGAGCGGGAGAACCACCCTCCTGGTGATGGCGCTCTGCCAGCTCAGCACGCAACTCCGCAATCTCCGTTCGAGCCCTGCTCAGCTCGTCCAGAGAGTGATCCAGCTCAGTGTTAAGCACTGCGACTAGGTTGACTGTGCTGCTCAACCTAGGGTTAGCCTCACCAACAGGTGAGACAACCACACTCTCTGTGCTGCCAGTAGGGCGGCGGGGGTAGTACCGAAGGTTAAGACCGTCGGCCACGCCACCGAACAAAGAACAGTACTGGGAGAGTGCACGTCGTGCTGCATCCTGCATAGCCGCCTCTGCAGTGTCCCTCTCGGAGATGAAATAGTGCTCCGAAATGGCCTCCGCACCCCAGAGGTCATCCTCCGGATGGCGAACTAGGCAGGTAGCCTCCCAGCGGTCCGGGTACCTCCCGCGACTGTGCTGGTAGACTACACAACGATACTCGATCGACCAGGTATGCCGGTCAAAAGCCTGGCGCAGTAAGGTGTCGAGTGCGTCGTGGAAGTGACAACCGCGAGCGGCGTCACGGGTGATGGGTCGGGCGACCCATCCTTCCGCCTCCTGCGGCTCTGAAGACTCCGTGCTGTGGTCTGAGTCGTCGTCGTCGGGGTCTCCTCCAGGACTTCCTCCGGTAGCTCCTCCAACAGCCGAGGCGTCCCGCAGTGGTGCAGGGGGCGCCTCCAGCTGGGCAACAGAGGAACGGGGCCTCACGGACTCCACCTCTGGCTGGGATGAGGAGGAAGAGCCCTGCTGCTCTCTGTGCTGGCGCCGGCGTTCCTGCTCCTCACGCAGGCGGTGGTGCAGTCTCTCCAGGTGACTCGACTGACCGGACACGGTGCGGTGCAGAGGACGCTCCGCAAGTCGAGACGACAGGAAAGGAATCACCGACTTACGTGCAGTGTGTCTAAGACGAGCCATCTACAAAAGACACCGTAAGCATAAGAGTAAGAGCAGAACTAATATGACAAGTGAATAAACCATAGACAGAATAAGATAAAAATTTTAACAAGGTATAATATAGTATATATATATATATATATATGTAGTAAAACATAGGGTTGGTCGAGGTGACCGACTTTTGAAGTAACATCAGAGGTCAAGGTGAGAGGGAAGGTCAATAGTCCTTAGTACGACCAGTGCTACTCTAGGTCAGCGGTCCTACAGTCAGCACGGCTTTGATACCACTTATGTCACACCCGGTTTTGGAAGGCAAACCGAATGCGAACTATGTATGTGCCAGGATCAGAACTCACGTACACAGCGATTACATAAATGAACATCGTCGCACAATGCTCGAATAATAACATAAAAGAGTATTAACTTATTACATCACAGAGTCATAGACATCCACATAGTCATCAAGTTAACAGTTAAATCAAAGTGCTAGCGAAACGCAGTAAAGATAAGGCCTTCACAGGCAGCTGACTGGGGGTTGCCGCCAACCCACACCTAGAATTCGTCGTAGTCTTGGAACTCCTGGAAGTCTCCTTCCACGGCTTCGCCTTCTCTCGAGCAGTGGTTACAATGCGGACAACCTGGTGTTTGGTGGTAAAGCAAGGATGAGTACACATCAACGTACTCAGCAAATGTCCCGTTTGGCTGAAGTGGACTAGCTTTATGTGGGGTTAGGCTCGAGCAGTTGCTTTTAGTTGGTCAGGTATTTATCATTAGTAGAAGCCAGATTTTATCCTTAACCAACCCATGAACCATTTCCTCATCGAGGAACAACATCATCATATTCGAACCAAAACCATAACATAATCCTTGTATCTCGAACCATCCGTATCTCTAATCAAAGAGGATCCCAAGGCTGCTCTTAACCGTGAGCACGGCTGATATATCAGTTTCACTACCCTCTGCAGAGGTCGCACACTTTACCCATGAGTCATGATGCCCTTTCTGCCCGGGGAGAGCTAATCCCCATTGACCACTACCTAGGTGGTCCGGCAGGGTATCACTACGTAGCTGATACAAAGATTCCCTAGAGATCGTAGCCGCCCGTTAGGTTTCTCCAGTTTGATAAACACAGTACTCCTCCCCGCAGGAGAGTGACTAACAAAAGCAAAACGAAAGAACCTTGGCACTCAGCCTCGGCAGAGCAAGCACTGTGCCTGGACCCCATTGACGGCACAACGGCGAAGCAACTACACCTCTAGTTCCTCTAATTAATTAGCTAAGGGCATCCCATTTCACCCTCATGGTTGCACTGTTATCCCGGGTGGTCTCTCAACGAACAGGTCCTTACGGAGAGGTACTCAGGAAACAGCCTGAGCCCCCTAGAGTATTACAAGATCATCAACATCATCAGGATAACAGTATCATAAATATTCACATCATGTTCATTGATTAAGTTGAGGCAGTAGCAGAATGCTAACCATAATAACCCAATAGGTCATCAAGGATAAAGTAAAGTGTAAAGCTAGTCAATCCTTAGGTTTCAAGTAAGTAATGCGGGGTAGTAAGTTATAAATGAATAGGACATAATGGGTCAGAGGACACTTGCCTTCACCAAACTGCTGATCAGAGACTTCTTCTGCAACTTCCTCGGGAAACACAGACTGCTCGTTGTCTACGTAAAGTAATCATTCACGCTATGCTCTTGGGAAATAACAAACAAAAACAATATACCAAACATATGCAGCAGAGAGATCACGAGTTCATAGCAGAAAAGGGATAGGCACTCTGGTGTTCCCTAGGCCTGGGGTAGAGGACTATACAAAAGGATTCATTATCCACTAATCAGGTTTAAATCAGTGGTGGGGATTAAATCATTACATAGTGTTAAGTCCATAAACTTAAGTGCTCCAACTTTTATTAAAGTCTACTATCTTTTATCTATCTCAATTAAGGTTCCCATAACATTAATCCTATCCTAATGATTAACCATTAATTGGGACATGGAAACAGCAGGGAAACATTGCATAAACAGATAGATAATAATATTATGAACATTTTGCAATTTGAAGCACCTAATTTGGAGTTCATATGGCAAAGTTATGAATTTTACAAGTTTAGGGGTTAAAAATATACCCTAAGGACCTATTTTGAATTAAATAAAAGGTCCGAGGACCTAACTGCGAGAAACCAGGGACGGCGGGCGCAATTTCCAGAAAACCGGGGGGTTCTTTAAGAAAACACGCGGGCGAAGGGGTATCGGGCGCCTACAGCCGTTGGATCTCAGATCAATGGCCAGGATTAGATCCTGCGGCGGGCGCGCGGGCGCGCGGCGGCCTGGGCGGCTGACAGGCGGGGCCGGGCGGGCAGCGTGGGGCGAACGGCTGACAGGCGGGACCGGGCGAGCAGCGCGGGGCGCAGGCGACTGGCAGGCGGGACCGGGCGAGCAGCGCGGGGCGCAGGCGACTGGCAGGCGGGACCGGGCGGGCAGCGCGGGGCGCAGGCGACTGGCAGGCGGGACCGGGCGGGCAGCGCGGGGCGCAGGCGAACGGCTGACAGGCGGGGCCCAGTTGGCAGAGAGGCGGGACGCGGGGAAACGGCTCTGGGCCGTTGGATCTTGGGCGGACGGTTGAGGTTGGGTTCGGGTTATTTGAATCAGTGCCGTCCGATCTAAGATAGACGGCGGGGATGGGGTGGCTGGCTCCCGTCTCCTTCGGCTAGCTGGGGCGGCGGCGCTCGTCCCCGCGGCGGAGGAGCTCGCCGGAGACGAGGGGCGCGGGGGCTCTGCGGGTCCTTGGGGCGATCTGAATGGTTGGGGAGGTTGGGGAGGGCGCGGGGAACCTTCCGGTGGGGTCTGGGTCGGGGTAGGGGCACCGGAGGGGGGCGGTTCACGGTGGAGCGGCTCGGCGGCGGCGCTAAACTACTCCGTCGAGGAATTAAACGCGATAGAGAGCAAGACAAAGGCCAATAGGGGCGGGAGAGGTCCCTTACCTCAAAGCGGCCTCCGGGGACTCCTCGGCGGCGACGGAGACGCGACGGTGGCCCGGGTCGACGGTGGCGGCTGCACGGCGGACGGCGGGTGAGCGCGGGCAGAGAGAAATAGGGAGGGGAAGGGGAAATTGGAGCGCGTCCCGGGTTGCGGACGCCGGAGCGGAGCTCACCGTGGCAATGGACACGGCGGAGCTCCAACGGCGGCCGGGAAACGAGCTCGGGCGGCGGCAGTTCGCGGCGATGGCGTTTTGGCGTGCGCGCAGCGAGGGAGAGCGAGAGAGGGGGCCGGTTGGTGCGCAAATGAGGGAGGGGGAGATGGCGAGCAAGGCTCGGGGCTCAAGTGGCCAAGGGCGAGGTGAGGCGAGCCCCACGCGCGACGTGTGCGCGGAGACCGCGGCACGCGCGGCGGCGGTTACGCGAGGACGAGGGAGCTGACAGCCCGGGCCCGCGACGCAGAGAGAGAGAAGAAAGCGGGCGCGGGGCGGGGAACGCGGCAGCGCCGACAGGCGGGGCCCGCAGGCAGAGAGAGGGAGAGCGGGCGCGCGGAAGGCGGCCGCGCCGACAGGCCGGGCCCGCTGCGCAGAGAGAGAGGAGGGGCGCGAGGGCGCGCGCGCGAGGTGGGTCGACTGGGCCGAAAGGCCGAGGGGGGCGGGGGAGCGGGCTCTTTTCCTTTTTTTCTTTTATTTTGGAATTGTTTTCTCTTTTTTCTTTTATTTATTCTATTTGGTTCAAATTCAAATGAGCCCCAAATTCAAATTAGACCTTTTGAGAATTATGCACCAAACAAAAGTGAAATCTAGGGTTCAACATGATGCAACAATTCATACTCCCTTAGGGTTTGAGCTAATAGACTATAATTACAAATAAAATAACCACTTTTCTCCTATAGAAATGAGAAAGAGAAGATTGGGAAAGGATGAGAAAAGGAAAGTAACACCTGAATTTGTGAATATGAGCAAAGAAATTTTATACCCCCAAATTCAGGGTGTTACATCTATGTTGAGCAACCTCCCGGCTTTGAAGATAGTGAGTACCCTAATCACGTTTATAAACTCTCTAAGGCGCTTTATGGGCTCAAGCAAGCCCCAAGAGCATGGTATGAATGCCTGTGAGATTTCCTTATCACTAGTGGCTTCAAAGTCGGCAAAGCTGATCCTACACTCTTTACTAAAACCATTGCAAATGATTTGTTTGTATGCCAAATTTATGTTGATGATATCATATTTGGGTCTACTAACAAATCTACTTGTGAAGAGTTTAGTAGGATAATGATTCAAAAATTCGAGATGTCTATGATGGGGGAGTTGAAGTATTTCGTAGGATTTCAAGTGAAACAACTTCAAGAGGGCACCTTCATCAGCCAAACAAAGTACATTCAAGATATACTTACCAAGTTTGGAATGAAGGATGCTAAGCCCATCAAGACACCCATGGGAACTAATGGGCATCTCGACCTCGACACGGGAGGTAAATCCGTAGATCAAAAGATATACCGGTCGATGATAGGATCTTTACTCTATTTATGTGCATCTCGACCGGATATTATGCTTTTTGTATGCATGTGTGCAAGGTTCCAAGCGATCCTAAGTAAGTCCACCTTAGGGCTATGAAAAGAATCTTGAGATATTTAGTTCATACACCTAAGTTTGGTCTTTGATACCCCAAAGGATCCACTTTTGATTTAATAGGTTATTCAGATGCTGATTGGGCAGGGTGTAAAATTTATAAGAAGAGCACATCAGGGACTTGTCAGTTTCTGGAGAGATCCCTGGTGTCTTGGGCTTCAAAGAAGCAAAACTCAGTAGCTCTTTCTACCGCCGAAGCCGAGTATATTGCTGCAGGTCATTGTTGTGCGCAATTACTTTAGATGAGGCAAAGCCTTAGGGACTATGGCTACAAATTGAGCAAAGTCCCTCTCCTATGTGATAATGAGAGTGCAATCCGCATGGCGGATAATCCCGTTGAACATAGCCGCACTAAGCACATAGCCATTCGGTATCACTTTTTGAGGAATCACCAACAAAGGGGGGGATATCGAGATTGCTTATGTTAGCACCAAAGAACAATTAGCCGATATCTTTACCAAACCACTAGATGAGAAAACCTTTACCAAACTTAGGAATGAGCTAAACATTCTTGATTCTTGGAACTTTGATTGACACTTTGCACACATAGCTCATTTATATACCTTTGATCATATCTCTTTTATGCCTATGACTAATGTGTTTTCAAGTGAATTTCTACTAAGTCATAGATTGAAAGGGAAATAGAGTCTTCGGCGAAGACAAGGCTTCCACTCCACTCTATCAGTATTATTTACCCTTCGCCGTAACTCTGCACCACTCTCCATAATGGTATAATCTTCACTCATATTTATTTGTACCATTAAGGAGAAAGTAAAAAGGGCTTATATTTCACTCACAAAGTATCCGTTTTTAGCGATTCATGCCAAAGGGGGAGAAAGTATTAGCCCAAAGCAAAAGGACCGCACCACCACCAATTTCAAAGTTTTTAAAGAAGATTTTCAATTAGTACAAAAAATTTTCAATTGGTATCTTATTACTGATATATTTGAAACTAGAATGTACACTTTCAAAATTGACATCTAAAACCCTCTTGAACACTAAGAGGAGAATTTCATTGAGGGGAAGTTTTGTTTAAGTCAAAGGAAAATCATTTCAAACAGGGGGAGAAAATTCAAATCTTGAAAATGCTTCTTACAATTCTATTCATATACCTTTGACTATTTGCAAAAAGACTTTGAAAAGATTTTCCAAAAGAATTTTGCAAAAACAAAACAAGTGGTGTAAATGTGGTCCAAAATGTTAAAAGAAAGAAAGCAATCCATGCATATCTAGTGAAAGAATAAATTGGTTTAAATCCAAGCAACCTTTGCACTTAACTTATGCAAACTAGTTCAATTCTGCACTTATATATTTGCTTTGGTTTGTGTTGGCATCAATCACCAAAAAGGGGAAGATTGAAAGGGAGATAGGGTCAAACCTTTTCCTAAATGATTTTGGTGGTTGAAATGCCCAACACAAATTATTGAACTAACTAGTTTGCTCTAGATTATATGTTCTACAGGTGCTAAAGGTTCAACACAAACCAATAGAAAGGTTCAAGTTAGGGTTCAAAACAAAGGAGCAAAAGAAACCGAAGAGAACCCTGGTCTGGCGCACCGGACTGTCTGGTGTGCCACCGGACAGTGTCCGGTGCCCCAGGGACCGTACAGGCTGAACTCTTCACCTTCGGGTTTCTAGAGAAGCCGCTTCGCTATAATTCACCGGACTGTCCGGTGGGTCACCGGACTGTCCGGTGTGCCAGCGGAGCAATGGCTCCAGCGCAACAGTCGACTCCAACGGACACCTGCAAAAGCGCTACAGTGTGCGGACAGTTCGCGTAGAGTCAGAGCAGCGCCAGAAGGCGCACCGGACTGTCCGGTGCCCCAAGCTGTCAGAGCTCCAACGGTCAAAACCGTCAGAACCCTAACTGTTGGGTGACGTGGCTGGCGCACCGGACTGTGTCCAGTGGCGCACTGGACTGTCCAGTGCGCCCATCAACAACAACCCTCCCCAACGGCTGTTTTGGTGGTTAGGGCTATAAATACCCCCCAACCACCACCACTTCAAGCATTCAAGTTTCCAGCATATTACATTCAATACAAGAGCTCTAGACTTTACTCCAAGACACAAACAAGAAATCAAATCCTCTCCAAAGTCCAAAACCACTCCAAACACTTAGTGACTTGTGTGAGAGAGGTTTTTGTGTTCATTTGAGTTCTTGTCGCTTGGATCGCTTTCTTCTTCCTCATTTCTTGTTCTCAAGACATTTGTAATCAAAGCAAGAGACACCAAGTTGTGGTGGTCCTTGTGAGGGGTCTAAGTGACCCATTGATTAAGGAGAAAGCTCACTCGGTCTAGGTGACCGTTTGAGAGAGGGAAAGGGTTGAAAGAGACCCGATCTTTGTGACCACCTCAACTGGGACTAGGTTTGCAAGAACTGAACCTCGGTAAAATAAATTACTGTGTCACTCTCTTCATTCGCTTGTGATTTCTTTTCGCCCTCTCTTTCGGACTCAAATTTATTTCTAACGCTAACCCCGGCTTGTAGTTGTGCTTAAAGTTTGTGAATTTCAGTTTCCGCCTATTCACCCCCCCTCTAGGCAAATTTCAGTTGGTTCTTCTCCTCTTTTCATGGCAAATCTCCCAAGATCACCTTCCACCAATTCCATTTTGGTGATCATAGTGACATCGTTTCTCGCATGAGAAATCACGAGGGTGTCCCAAATTTGTTTGACATTGTCCAAACCGCTGACTTTGTTATATTCATCACTTTGTGAGGAATCTTCACAAGTTGGACTCTCTCACCCTTAAAAAATTGATCACAAGAAAATCACAAGAGTAAGGGAGGGAATAGAAACACACACAAGAACTAGAGTCGTAGCAACAACACGCACACAAGATAAGAAATGAGCACACAAAACAACGCGATGGAGTTACAGCTCAAAGAAGTGCCCAAATCTCTATCTCAATGAACCGAATACATGCTTGCGAAGTCTAGGCATTGTAGGATGTTTAATGAGTGTTTGGTGTACTGCTCCATGCGCCTAGGGGTCCCTTTTATAGCCCCAAGGGAGTTAGGAGCCGTTGGAGCTCCATTTGGTAGGGTTTGGTTGCCTTCTGTCCGTGGGTGCACCGAACTGTCTGGTGCACACCGGACAGTGAACAGTACACGCGCTGGGCACAACGGAGAATCCCCTGGTTGGCTGATTTCCTGTTCCGGGGGCATTGGACTGTCCGGTGCGCCACTTGATGGTTGGCCCCTAGTCGACGTGGCAGCTAACCGTTGGCAGCTGACACACCGAATTGTTCGACGCCTCGCGCGGACGGTCCGGTGAATTATAGCTGACGCAGGCTAGAATTCCCGAGAGCGCCCAGTTGGCCAGACCGTGCACTGGACTATCTGGTGCACACCGGACTGTCCGGTGGGTGGCACCAAACTGTCCAGAGCTCTCTAGTTCAGCGGCTTTCTTTGTTTCTTCCTTCTTTTTCTTTTGCTTCTTTTGGACTTGACTTAACTGTGTCCCTCGCACTTAGACAGACATAATTAGCACACAACATAATCGACTAAGTGTCTAGAGCATACCTTTTTGCTTGATCCATATAGATTTTCATTATGTCCTCTTTGGAGCATAATTTGCCTTTGCTCAACATCATGGTAGTTCAACCATAAAGTGTTATGCATCTAATCACCAAAACAATATAGAAATGGCCCAAGGGCACATTTCCCTTTCAGGTTTAATGTTTTACCGCTTTAATAACCATGATGAAAGCTAACAGTAGATGCAGATACAACACTTATTGGGATGATACTAGGTCAAAGGGACCTATTGAGGGGGCTGCCAATACAACATGAGTTTAACATTCGTCTCGAACTAGCTATGAAATTTGAACCCTATTGGGGGAGATAGAGTGTTGGGCATCGTAGGCACATGTTCCACAATAATGAATGGTCAAATGGTGCTTGCTCACCCAGTTCTGGTGAATAACCATGAGGGTGGGATCAATTGAAATCTTCCACACAACCCGTCCAAACAATACAGATGATTCCTTGCAATCGGTTAGGCATATTTCTCTCACGATCCTAACAACTAACTGAATCATCTGCCTTGTAATTACATCTTTAGAACCAAAGTGAAGTACCTCCTCAACTCCAAGGCAATCCTCATTTCCATACCGGTGTAGCTTTTCCAGAGTCATAACAACCAACTTACTAAATGATGGTGGTCACTGAATAATAGAGACATTGTTTGCATTTAAATAAAGTAAATATTTTTTAATCATATGTGACCATATTGTATCCATAATATATATAGGGTGACTTGGTTATCCTTATCCTTGTTAGCGCCAGGTCACTGCTATATCTGACGCCACGTCAAGCATTCGAACATTGACGCCTTGAGCCATAACGTCAGGTCATGTTGCTTTGACATCTTGATCCACAGCGCCGAGTCTAAGGTCCAAAAGAAAAACTAAATATGTAGAGATTTAAATACATTTTTTCAAAAAATAGGTAGAAAATAACCACAAAGAGACATAATAATAACTACTAATTTGACAACACAAGATAACAATAGAACAAGATTATATCTTTTCTAGATGCAGAATGAAAAGACGGCACACTTGCGCTGCCCTTGGCCCCTTGCACTGAATAAGCGTGACTCGGGTAAGCGCCTAGCCAGCAACCGCACGAAGGCCATTTACGCCTCACTTCCATTGTTCACTGGAACCTTATTCATTTACACTAATCCAACTTTAGATTAGCATGGATTGGAATTAAATCCATGCCCCAAAATAATTCAAGCCTACTCAAATTTTTTATTTGTTAAACCCACCATGAATTATAACTCAAAGGTTTGAGAATTTTTAAATTATGGAAGACATAGATTCTATCCATATCTCATTAGGTATGGAACAAATACATGAAGATATTGCACAAGTTTATATTAGAATCTATGAATGAAAAGAATAACTAGCTTCTTATCATTTAATCCAACCATAGTGTTGGGGACTTGTTCTCAAATGCTTCGCCTTGGCAGAAAACAATAATTCCAGCGTAATATGTCAGCGATTACAAGATTGCGTGAACAGTATAGGGGTACTGTTCACCTATTTATAGGCACAGGGCGCATCCTGTGTAAATTACATTTATGCCCTTTACAATCGACTACAATAATGACATAAAACATCATGGGTCTTTAAGTCATTTCATCTTTAAGTCAGTTCACCCCTTCGTCTTGAGATCTGTCACTGTGCCGAAGCTTTATAGGTGATAGCTTCGGCGCTGCTTCTGAGAGGATCTGCCGAAGGTGTTCTCTTTCTTTAGGATCTTCAGCTACGAAGCATACCCCCAACAGTAGCCCCTTCGCGGTGCTAGATCATTTTTCGTAACGAGCTTGATCCGTGAAAAAGTCTTCTTGGCTTCGGGATGCCGAAGATCCGAAAAACACCTTCCTTGAGCTCGTTGGCAAGAAACGATTAAAATAATCCGCGCGTGAAGTGGCCTCATCTTGCAGCAGTTACACGCGCCCTGGTGATTCACCTTCTCGGACCCTGTGGCCCACCGTTTAGTGAGTGCGGGTGGCTGTTTGTCTGGTGCGGAAGACCTTGACGATTCACCTTCCCACCTGCGGCACTATATAAACAGACGGGTAGGTGTAAAATTACCACAACATTCATTGCTATTGCACTATTTTGCTGCCAAAATATTGACCAAAACCGAAGCTTGTTTGCTGCATCCTCAACCGAAGCTATTTACTTTGCTCAAGCTTCGTAAGAAAGAGCTTCGGAAAAATAAAGAAAAATTTTCAACTTCATTCAAAAAACAAGAAATTCAATCATCAGATGGCCAGAGTGCGTTCCATAGCTAGGGTTACGCGCGACGGAGAGGAAGCCGAAGGTGCTAAAACTGCCCCAATCTCTGAAGTGATGAAGCGCTCAGGGCTGGTAGCATCGGAGGGTGCACCTGCCGCTGAAACAGAATAGGCTGATGTTGAGGAGACTGAGTCTGAAGATGATTACAGCGTGGTGCCAAGTAAACCCAGCCACCTGGATTTCGGGAAATCCACTATCTCCGAAGATGATTTGCCTAAGCTGTTGAAATTGGGCTATTTCAGTGAAGCGAAGAAAGAGCTGGTTCGTTTTGGTGGGGAAGAGACTACTCTGAAGCCAGGAAACGATGAAGTGGTAGTCTTCAAAAGTTTCTTCAAGGCTGGCTTAAGATTTCCTTTGAACAAGATGATTGCTGATGTATTGAAGAAGTTTGGAATCTACCTTCATCATCTAACTCCTAACGGCGCCAATGTTGGGGACTTGTTCTCAAATGCTTCGCCTTAGCAGAAAACAATAATTCCAGCGTAATGTGCCAGCAATTACAAGATTGCGTGAATAATATAGGGGTACTGTTCACCTATTTATAGGCACAGGGCGCATCCTGTGTAAAATTACATTTATGCCCTTTACAATCGACTACAATAATGACACAAAACATCATGGGTCTTTAAGTCATTTCATATTTAAGTCAGTTCACCCCTTCGTCTTGAGCTCTGTCACTGTGTCGAAGCTTTATAGGTGATAGCTTCGGTGCTGCTTCTGAGAGGATCTACCGAAGGTGTTCTCTTTCTTTAGGATCTTCGGCTACGAAGCATACCCCCAACAGTAGCCCCTTCGCGGTGCTAGATCGTTTTTCGTAACGAGCTTGATCTATGAAAAAGTCTTCTTGGCTTCGGGATGCCGAAGATCCGAAAAACACCTTCCCTAAGCTCGTTGGGGAGAAACGATTAAAATAATCCGCGCGCGAAGTGGCCTCATCTTGCAGCAGTTACGCGCGCCCTGGCGATTCACCTTCTCGGACCCTGTGGCCCACCGTTCAGTGAGTGCGGGTGGCTGTTTGTCCGGTGCGGAAGACCTTGACGATTCACCTTCCCACCCGTGACACTATAAAAACAGACGGGTAGGTGTAAAGTTACCACAACATTCATTGCTATTGCATTGTTTTGCTGCCAAAATATTTACCAAAACCGAAGCTTGTTTGCTGCATCCTCAACCGAAGCTATTTACTTTGCTCAAGCTTCATAAGAAAGAGCTTCGGCAAAATAAAGAAAAATTTTCAACTTCATTCAAAAAACAAGAAATTCAATCATCAGATGGCCAGAGTGCATTCCACAGCTAGGGTTACGCGCGACGGAGAGGAAGCCGAAGGTGCTGAAACTGCCCCAATCTTCGAAGTGATGAAGCGCTCAGGGCTGGTAGCATCGGAGGGTGCACCTGCCGCTGAAACAGAACAGGCTGATGTTGAGGAGACTGAGTCTGAAGATGATTACAGCGCGGTGCCAAGTAAACCCAGCCACCTGGATTTCGGGAAATCCACCATCTCCGAAGATAATTTGCCTAAGCTGTTAAAATTGTGCTATTTCAGTGAAGCGAAGAAAGAGCTGGTTCGTTTTGGTGGGGAAGAGACTACTCCGAAGCCAGGAAAGGATGAAGTGGTAGTCTTCAAAAGTTTCTTTAAGGCTGGCTTAAGATTTCCTTTAAACAAGATGATTGCTGATGTATTGAAGAAGTTTGGGATCTACCTTCATCAGCTAACTCCTAACGCTATTGTCCGACTTAGCGTTTATATCTGGGCTCTCCACAGCCAAGGAGTGGAGCCATTTGGCGAAGGCTTCTACCGAGTGCACGAGCTTCATTATCAGACGAAAGCTAGAGGAGATGGGCTACATGAAAATTTTGGCTGCTACAATTTTGCCTATCGCAAGAACACAAAAATTCCAGTGATTAGCTACCGAAGCAAGTGGCCAGCTGGCTGGAAGTCTGAGTGGTTTTACGTCAAACTTGACAAAGATAAGGAGAAGCTGGTCCAGAGTCCGCTAGAATTGATCTTCGGAGAGACCAGACCCCGGTGCAACATGACACCAGGGAGTCCAAGCCAAATTGGCCTAGCTGAATTTCGAGTTATTGCAGATCATATCGGCACTAGGGACTTAGTGCAAGAATTTTTGGCATTCAGAGTGTTCCCAACTTTGAAGGAGTGGGACATGCCGAAGCTGAAGGGGGAAAAGAAGAAGGGGGAATTTATTCGGTTGCCTTACCATTATAAATTCAAGAAACATTTCAAAGTGCCTTGCCAAGAGTGGCTGGACAAGATCTAAGTAATGTGCAATGAAATATTAGGTAATTACTCTAAAAAAAGAAGATCAATTGATGATTGCGGCCTTCGGCACCCGTCCGAAGCGAAGGCTAAACCGAGTAATGGATGCTCTGGACTTCGAGTATCCCGACTTCGAGCGGTTAGACAAGGATGCCGAAGGGCAAAAGAGAAAGAGAGTGGCTGGTGTTCTGAATAAAGACGATGAAGAACAATTAAAAAAGAAAAAGCTGAAGCCTGAGCCACAAACAGATGCTTCGAAGAAGAGAAAAGCTACAGCTTCGAAGTAGAAGGCAACTGATGAAGAAGAAGAAACTGTTGCAACACCCTCTGCCACCGACGTAGAGGAAATTCTAAAGGTAATGACTGAATCTTTGCCTGTCAAGCTAAGTCCACTGGGGCCACATCTGACGAAGCTTTTTCAGAAGGAAAAGGAGCCCGCAAAAACGAAGAAGGCAGCTAGGCCAAAAAAGCAAAGAATCATTACAGTGACAGAAGTCATCGAAGGGACACCACCAGGAGCTTCAGCTCTGAAGGCGCCAGCTGTTGAGAGCACGACAGCCACCGAAGCCACAGCTACCGAAGCTGCCACAGCCGAAGATATTCATTTATATTGATAAGATACTGCTAAACATGGCCACAGAAGAAGCTGCTGCAGCCACCGAAGAGACTATGACCCCAGAACCCGAAAAGGAGAAAGAAATAGCCGAAGACACTTCGGAAGATGAAATTTTTAACTTTCAAAACTTAGTTGGTCGAGAGCTGTCAAAGGCTGAAAAAGAAGAGCTAAAAGAATATGCTATATCTTGCGGATATCAGCCGGGAGCACTTCTCTTCGGTGGCATCGATGATGAAAAATTGGGCTGCATCCGGGATCAGATCAGAGCGAAGGTTATCGGTACTCTATCAAAGAGTATTGGTTTCCCGAAGCTCAAAACCGATATTAGCCGCTACTGACGACAACACATCGTTGGTAGTTTATTCTATTCCAATTTCAAGGTAAACTTTTCTTTAACTTTTATTATTTCAATAACAAAGATGTTTTCTAACAAAGGTTGTTTGTATGCAGAGTATGCTACTGAGTAAAGCTTTGAAAATGCAGCAAGATTTGGAAGATAAAAAACACGAAGTTATATTTGAAAACTTAGAAAGCAAGATAAAAGACCAATCGGCTGCTCTTGAAAAGAAAGACTTCGAGCTTCAGACAACCGAAGGCTTATTGGCAGAAGCTGAAGCTAAAATAGCAGAATTAAATATGAAGCTTGTCTCCCAGTCAGAAAGCTTCGAACAAGAAAAGCAGAAGCTTAATGCAAAATTTGAGGCCGAGGTCCAGAAAAGTTCAGATTTTAAAAAATCATTGACAAGCCTTCAAAACAAATGTCTGGAGTTCAGTAATCGATGTGTTCAACGGCTGAAGCAAGTCTTCTATTCGGTTGGAGCCAGCAGCGAAAAATTTAATCCTTCATCCGAAGACCTACTAGGGGCCTTCGAACATATCGAAGGTGAAATTGATGACCTTGAAGAAGTTATAGCTGGACATGGTGACTTTTGTGCCCTGGTAGCTTCTCGGGGCACAGCTATCGCCTTCCTGAAATCTAGCTCCGAACATGGAAAGTTATCAATAGGCCCAATTTCAGCTTATCACCAGCAGACCTAGATAATATTCCCAACCTTGCCCGAAGCATAGCAAATAGATTTATAAAACTGGTATGGACAAAGGGTGGACGAAGCAAAGCTGGTGATGAAGCTCGGAGTCATCTTAAGCCGGTAACAAAATCATACCTTGTGCTTACCTCTTCCTTCGAACTTAGATTTTGCTTACAATACTTGAATACGTATAGGATGACGAAGCCGAGGCCGAAGCTAAAGAGTAAGAAGACGAAGCCGAAGTTTAATGGATGACGAACTCGAAGTCGAAGCCGAAGCCGAAGCCCAATGGATACTAATGAAGCTTGAATAGATAACTGTAGAAAAAACTCTAAAAACCCTTGTAATAACCTTTGTAAAGAACAATGTAATTAATTTTTACTGTGTAAACTTTGTCCATACCTTGTATATATTCTTACCTTTCCATCAATGTATAAAGTGCTTTGGTGTGAACGAAATTAGCATTTTTGAGCCGAAGGCAAAAAACACCTTCCCTTCTTTTCATACACAGCAAAGCATAAAGACTGCTTCTTTTTCTTTTTGTTGAAGCCTTATCTTTAGAGCCGAAGCAACTGCCTGTGTTATGATGATGATGATTCTATGTATGTCTAAATGAATGTTTATGAATGCAAATGTATGATGTAATGTATGGTGCAAATGAATGTCCAAACACACACATACGAAGCCACAACCATATCCTTCATTCCCTTAGGAATAACCAAAGTCTCTTTGCCATTTATTTTTCGGCTTCATCGCTTATTTTTCGGTGTATCAGCGCTAACTTTTTGCTGTAAGTTCTGCATTCCCTTAGGAACGTCTTTTGAACTTCTTCGCCTTCTATTTTGGCGGTATCGCGTTGACTTTTCGTGCTTCGCCTTATATTTCGGCGGAATCAGCATTGACTTTTCGCTGTAAGCTCTGCATTCCCTTAGAAACGACTTTTGAGCAGAAAACTTACACCGCGCTCCCTTAGGAACGGCTTTTTGTAGCTTCGTCGTGCTCTTCATCCCCTTAGGGACGTCTTTCGAGCTTCTCCCTGCTTTTTCTTTTCTGTTTGCACTCGATGGTGCATGCTCAGCTTTTACATTTACATCTTTGGGGGATATTGCTCTTGTAGAGCTGGAATAAGAAAAAGAGAAATTACATGCTATGGCCCCGTTAAAAACCTTTCTCCCCCTTTGGAAAGGAAAAGGGTGCCATAGGAAAAAATAAAAAGATTACATCAAGCTACACATAATATCACCGAAGCTCATCCGCATTCCAAGATCTAGGAATGTCGTTGCCGTCCATATCCTTCAATCTGTAGGAACCGGGTCTTGACGAAGATACTACCAGAAAAGGTCCTTCCCACTTCAACTGTAGCTTGCCTACTGTATCTGGGTTGGCAACTCTCCGAAGTACCAAGTGCCCTAGCCTGATATTTTTTAACCGAACTTTTCTGTCATGCCATTTTATTGTTTCGGCTTGGTATTTATTGATGTTCTGCACAGCCTGAAGCCTGATCCCTTCTATAGCATCTTTTGCCACAGAATAATCAGCTTCGTCCTCTGCCGAAGCCACTGTTCTTATTGATCCTGCTTTAGCTTCTTCTGGGGTTATTGCTTTGTTACCAAACAATAATTTGAATGGTGTAAAGCCTGTTGACCTTGACATTGTTGTGTTGTGGCTCCACACCACTTTGATCAATTCATCTGGCCACTTTCCCCTGGGATGATTGAAGATTAACTTCATTATTCCCATCATTATAATGCCATTAGCTCTTTCGACAAGTCTATTTGACTCCGGATGTCTAACCGATGCAAAATGGATCTTCGTGCCAATTTGTTCACAGAACTCTTTGAAAGCTTCGGCATCAAACTGTGTTTCGTTGTCCACAGTAATAGCCTTCGGCACTCCGAAGCGACAAACAATATTTTGCCAGAAAAATTTCTGAACAGTGACCGAAGTTATTGTGGCTAAAGGCTTCGCCTCATTCCATTTGGAAAAATATTCTACCGCCACCACAACATATTTTAAATTTTCTTGTGCTAGTGGAAGTGGGCCTAACAAATCAAGGCCCCACCTTTGCAACGGCCAAGTGGGCTGTATTAGCTGAGTCAGAGATGAAGGTTGTTTTTGATCTCTTGCACATTTTTGACAATCTTCGCACTTTTGGACTAATTCTGCTGCATCCGAAGCTGCCTTCGGCCAATAAAATCCTTGACGAAAGACTTTTCCCAGCAAGGGCCTAGATCCGATGTGAGATCCACATAGACCTACGTGTATTTCCTTCATCAATTCTATACATTCAGCTCTGGATAAACATTTGAGCAATGGAGAGCAGACTCCATGTTTGTATAACTCCCCTTCTATTATTACATATGGTCGGGCTCTTGCCTCTATTCTCTTATTATAAGCTTCGTCATCTAAAAGGCAATTGCCCTGGAGAAAGGATATAATCTCAGTTCTCCAATCTTCACTATGAACAGGAGATATATTGAGCACTGCTCTTTCAAGAAGTTCCACCGAAGGTGCTCTTATTGTCTCAAACAATACTTCTGAAGGTAAAGGCAGCCCCTGTGCCGCTGATTTGGCTAACAGATCAGTGTGCTCATTTTCTCCTCATGGAATATTCTTGACAGAAAACCCTTCGAAAGAAGCTTCAAGCCTTCGAACTGTATCCAAGTATTTCTCAAGCTTCGGGTCTCTTACTCTACAACTCTTGTCAATATGCCCAGAAATAACTTGGGAATCGGTTTTAAGAACCGCCCTTCTTATCCCCATTGCCTTTAACTTCCGAAGCACCAAAAGCAAAGCTTCGTATTCAACAATGTTATTTATGCAACTAAAATCAAGTTTCACTGCATAGCATGTTCTGACTTTGGAAGGTGCAACTAAAACAGCAGCTGCACCTGCCCCGAAGGTTCCCTAGGAACCGTCGCAGAACATTGTCCAAGCTTCAGCATCTTTACTTGCTTCTTCTTCTTGAGCCCATGACGTCCAGTCAGCGATGAAGTCTGCTAACGCCTGGGACTGGATCGAGGATCTATGCACATAATCAATGCTGAATTCGTTGAGTTCCGCAGCCCACTTTCCAATCCTTCCAGTAGCTTCTCTGTTCCTCATACTATCCTTCAAAGGCTGTGATGAAGGAACAATTATATGGAATGCTTGAAAGTAATGCCGAAGCTTCCTAGAGGCCATTAAGATAGCATATAGCACCTTCTCCAATTCTGTATAATTTTTCTTTGATAAACTGAGAACTTCGGAGACAAAGTATACTAGAGCTTGCTTTTTAGTTTGTCCTTCAAGCTTCTCCTGGACAAGTGCCGCACTCACTGCAGAGTACGAAGTTGCCACATATAACAACAGAGGAGCCCCTGGCGCGGTGGAGTTAGTGTCGTTAGATCTATCAGGTATTGCTTGAGCTCTTCGAAGGCTTTCTGCTGCGCTGATTCCCATTGAAAGACTTCGGCTGACTTTAGCACTTCAAAGAATGGTAAATTTCTCTCTGCTGATCTAGATATGAATCGGTTCAAAGATGCCAGTCTTCCTGTCAGTCGCTGAGCTCCCTTCTTTGTGCTTGGCGGCTCCATCCAAAGTATAGCTTCAATTTTATTCGGATTAGCTTCGATTCCTTTTGTTGAAACTAGACAACCAAGGAATTTTCCCTTCTTTACTCCGAAGACACATTTTTCTGGATTCAACTTCAGACCAGCTTGCCTAAAGTTGGCAAATGTTTCCTGCAGATCAGCAATGTGATTTTCTTGCTTCGTACTTTTTACTATGATATCATCAACATATGTTAGCACATTTCTGCCTATATGAGAACGAAGGACTTTCGCTGTCATTCTGCTGAAGCTTCCTCCAGCATTCTTGAGCCCCTCAGGCATCCGAAGATAACAATATGTACCACTGGGGGTTATGAAGCTGGTTTTTGGCTCATCTTCCTTCTTCATCCAGATTTGATGGTAGCCTGAATAACAATCTAGTAGACTCATGAGCTCTGACGAAGCTGCTGCATCTACTAGAGAATCTATCCTTGGTAATGGAAACTCATCCTTCGGACATGCCTTATTAAGATCAGTAAAATCGATGCACATTCTCCATTTACCATTGGCCTTCTTCACCATAACAGTGTTAGCTAGCCATTCTGGGTATTTTACTTCTCTGATGACTCCAGCACTAAGAAGTCTTTTCACTTCATTCCGAGCACCTTCAGCTTTGTCATCAGACATTTTCCGAAGCCTCTGCTTTCTGGGTCTGAAGGATGGATCAACATTGAGCGAGTGTTCAATGCCCCTGTTTGTTTCAGCTTTTTGGAGCTTCTGGCCACCAAAAGCTGCTACGGACTGCCAAACGTTCAGCTTTTCAGTCAGCTTCTATAAAATTCGTTTGGATAAAAACTATTTAAAATCAACATAAACACATAATCGGTTGAGTCGTTGCAATAGTAGAAATCCGTTACTTTCTAGATCCTGAGTCCTATGGACACCTTTATCTTCCTCCGCACTTAATCCTAATGATACTCAGATTCTTTACACAGCCAGATTCTCCCTACAGCCAGATTCTCAGAAAAGCTAGTCAGAAAAAAGCTGAACCAAACAGACCCAATGACATCTCTGTTGACACCGCAGAGATCGTTGGCGGACCATGCGAAGACATTTTTGTTGTTGAACAGAAACCTTGTTAGGTTTTTCTCCTGTTCCTCAGACAATTGAGATCCCAGCAACACCTTCTGTTCTGCTATATCTTCACATAAGAGCATGGGCTTCGGCTGATCGGCCGAAGCAGCCTTCTCCCTTCTGTACTTGTATTGCTCACAAGCTTCGGCTCCATCTATATTATGGATTGCTTTTGAATCTGTCCAGTTTCCTTCAGCCTTTCTGGCAGCTTCCTGGCTTCCATGAATAGCAATAGGCCCTTGATCCGAAGGTATCTTCATGCAAAGATATGCTGGATGAAGAATTGCTTCAAAAGCATTGAGTGTCCCACGACCAATGATTGCATTGTAGGGGTACTCCATGTCAACAATATCAAACACAATTTGCTCAGTTCTTGTATTGTTGACAGATCCGAAGGTCACTGGCATCGTGATCTTGCCGAGCGCTATAATCTGTCTTCCTCCGAAGCCACAAAGAGGGTGTGTAGCATCATGAATCTTATCCTCACTTGTTCTCAAATGCTTCGCCTTGGCAGAAAACAACAATTCCAGCGTAATGTGTCAGCGATTACAAGATTGCGTGAACAGTATAGGGGTACTGTTCACCTATTTATAGGCACAGGGCGCATCCTGTGTAAAATTACATTTATGCCCTTCACAATCGACTACAATAATGACACAAAACATCATGGGTCTTTAAGTCATTTCATCTTTAAGTCGGTTCACCCCTTCATCTTGAGATCTGTCACTGTGCCGAAGCTTTATAGGTGATAGCTTTAGGCTATCCGCAACCGTTACCCCTAAATTTTTCCCCCTATATCACTTTTCCCCCCTATTTTTTCATCTCCTGCAGCGGTTCCCCCTAAATACTCCCCTATACCCCACTACAACTATAAAATATCATTTTCTATATCAACTATCAATTTTTTATCTACTAACAATTACTCGTGGACCCACAACACGGTGTTTAGGGTGATGAACAGTGACACGCTAGATCTGGGGGGAGAGAGAAGGGGGGCGGCACGTAGGGGGCACCGCTGCGGCCGTGGAGTGCCCCCCTACAGGCCGCATGCAAGGGGAGGGGGCTGCGTAGGGGACTGCGTTGCAGTTAGTCTTAGCGTTGCTTCTGAGAGGATCTGCCGAAGGTGTTCTCTTTCTTTAGGATCTTCGGCTACCAAGCATACCCCCAACACATAGGATTGTGTGTGAGGTATGGATTCACTCGATCAAGACCCGGATTAAATTCATGGTGGGATTTTATCCCTTGTAACTGAACAAGGCTTATAGCTTGCTGTTGCACTTGCACCCACACTGCCACGTCATGCGAAACTTGACCCGCGTGATATCGAGCCAACTAGGCTCAACTCATCCAAGTTCGAGTTGTCTCGTTAAGCTAATGAGCCATGTAGTCAGCTCGGCTCGACTCGTTTACAAGCTAGAGCTGGCTCGTTTAGCTCGCGAGCCAGAGTGAAAAAAATAACATGTATATAGTATCAATTTCTAGTTATTTTTAAAATTATTTAAGAATAGAAAATATTAATTATACTCATAGTTTCACAGACTAAATCAATGTAACACCAAATTAACATAACTCATCACCCATCAATTCACAATTCCCACACATGTTCATCAGTTAACCTATAATTATATTCGCATAGATCAATTTAACACAGACATAATTCATCAGTCATTAGTTTAACTCATAGGTCATAAACACCACATATATATACAATATATTCATGAATTGTTACGTAAATAATATACATATAGCTTTATTTTACTGAAATGTGATAGCTTATTTAGCTCACGAGCTAGCTTGTTAACGAACTAACACTACCGGAATCAATCGCTTTGCCGAGTGCCTGAAGCACTCGGCGAAGCGTTCAAAACACTCGGCAAAAGCTTTGCCGAGTGTTACACTCGGCAAAGAAGGCTCGGTGAACAGTGCATCGGCAAAGCCTTCTTTGCCGAGAGCTTTTTATCGGGCACTCGGCAAAGATCTTTGCCGAGTGCCAGAGAGCACTCGGCAAAGAAAAGCAGCCGTTACGGTGTCGAGTGACGGAGACGGCGGCTTTGCCGAGTGTCCCCTGTGACACTCGGCAAAGAAGTTAGTTTTGCCGAGTGTCTTCCGTGCAGCACTCAGCAAAGAATCCATCTTTGCTGAGTGCCACTTGGGACACTCGGCAAAGAACCCGCCAGGGAGGGTCCCCATGTCAGGTTCTTTGCCGAGTGTCCCAAGTGGCACTCGGCAAAGCCGACCTCTTTGCCGAGTGCCAGGGACGTAACACTCGGCAAAGAACCTAAGCCGGTGCCCAGGTCTGTGCTCTTTGCCGAGTGTTATGACCCGGACACTCGGCAAAGAGCCTCTTTGCCGAGTGTAACACTCGGCAAAGTGACTAGTATATACCTTTTTAATTTGTTTTTTGTATTCCATCCACACAAACAGAAGATATCACATATATATCACATATATACATCACAGATATCATCACAGACATAAATAGCCAACACAAACATAAAACCGTCACCACAAACATAAATATCCATCACAAACATAAGTGTTCAACACAAGTATTAAACACAAACATAAGTCTCAAACGTCGCAAGCTCTCACATAAGTATCAAACACAGACATAAGTATTATACATAAGTTCTGAAGTCTAAAACAATGAAAACACAACACTCATGGAGGTGGGCGGTTTGACCGGGGCTGCGTTGGGCTGAACCCTTCCGGAGGGTTGTTGGATGCCGCCCCAGATTGGCCCTGCACAGAGAAGAGATTGCAAGTGTTATACCAGATGCATTACAAACATCTAACTACAATTTTGATACTCACAGGAGTGTGGAAGAGAGTAGGGTCAACTGGAGGGAACAATGGAGGTGGCGGAGGGATGCCCTGTGCGGCGCCAAGGCTCTGCATGTACTGGAACATCTCTGCCATCCTCTGATCAGCCGCCGCCCACTCCGCCATTATCCTCGCCTCCATCTCTTGACGTTCCCTCCTCTCTTCTTCTAGTTGGGTCTGTAATATTACAAGCCAACGTTATAGTAACTCAAAGAGAAGGTATATAACTCAAGAAAGGACGAGTTACAGAAGCACTAACCTCGAGTTGCTGTATGCGATGCTGTGAGCTGTCGTGCCGAGGTCGTATGGCTGGACTCGAGCCCGTGCTCCTTGCTCTCACCTGAGACAGAGTGGGAGTGGAGGACGAGTTGATTGCCCCGTCGGCAATCCAGTACCGCCCATGTCTCTTGCCTCCTCCGACCCTCATGAGCACATCGGTGTCGATCGGCTCGGTGCTCGGATCATAGTCTGGGCCATGGACCTCCTGCGCCATGGCGGTGTAGTCATGGAGGCGGCTGTAGACGGCGGGGTTGGTGTAGGCCTCGGGCCCGTCATCCGGGTTGTAGGTGACGTCGGACGTCGCCTTACCCTTATGGGCCATAGCATAGGCCGAGAAGGTGGAGCAAGGCCTGCCACCATGTGACGCCGACTGCAACGAAAACCAACGAGATAGTTAGAAATAATATCTAACTTAGTGCTATATATCTAAATAAAAAAGGTGGCGTACCCATGCTTCGGCATATTGGCCCAGGCTCCGGCTGCCTTGGTGGTGGGAGGGGCCTTGCATCATCAAACGCCGTTCCCGGCTAGCTGTGTGCGCCTCGTCCCACTCAGCCGAACACCACCTATCCACCATCTGCTCCCAGCACAGAGGATGTGCGGCGCACCAATGTGGAATCATCTGCAAAGTAAACACGTAAAGTGCATATCAGAAGATAAAATAAAATTCATGTATGGAGTACTGGTACCAAACATGCATGACTTTACCTGCAGGTACTGCTCCCTGGTCAACGACATGGTTCGGGCTTGAGTTTTGGTCACCTTCTCCCCAAGGACGGAGCCGTGGTAGGTGATGATGGCCTGGATGCGGGCCTCATAGTGCATGTCCACGACGAGCTTCTTACAGCTCGTGGTGGCCACCACATCCGCCCTAGCCTCGTATCCAGCATCGCATCTGAAGAAATCCTGCATACAAAAACGATGTATCCATACATTATTTCAAGAATTTGCAACGAATGCGACATATTTTACATTATACTAAGACTTACCCACAGCTCTTGCTTCACCCGCTCCGCCTTGTTATTGAATTCCCTGCCGTCCCGGTCTACTGCATCGGGGGCGACGGCGTAGTGGTCGAAGGTGAAGGCTGGGCCCGTCACTCTGGCGTACTCCACAAGTCCAGGGAAGTGTTCCCTGCACAGCAGGCCGAGGATGCCATTGGGGGGGCGACGATGACCCCAGCATAATCCAAAACCGTCCAAGACCTGTCCAAGTGATAAATAAAAAGTATTAGTTTATATTATGATTTTGAACACATAATATGAACAAGAATGAAGAACATAAAGTTACATACCTCTCCCCTTCCGGCCGAATCAGCGGCCGTCTGTCCCGAAGTATGGGACGCTGAGGGAGACTCGCGGGGCCTCGCAGGTAGATGCTCCTCGAACTAGAGCCGCCTGAACCTGAGGCGTCCTGCTGCTGGTCGTCGTCGTCCTGCTGCTGGTCGTCGTCGTCCTGAGGCGCCGCCTGCTGCTGCGCTGCCTGCTCTGCCTCGTCCTGCTGCGCTGCCTGCTCTGCATCGTCCGCCGTCCTACTCCTCCTCCCCCTCCTCCTCCTCCTTAGGAAACCGCCCACCATATTTGTCCAACAACCTGCAATTAAGAGTAAACAAATAAGCACATATAAAAAGATGTATTTAAAAACAGGTGCGAAATAAAAAGTCATATAGCATTACATCGATTAAAAATAATCTTCATATGTGTCGGGGTTAGTCGGATCATAACTCTCATCATCACTATCAAGCATTTCAATCTCCACACCATCGGAAGACGCAAGTTCGTCAGTAATGCCATTGCCTTCAAGGATTACTAAGTCATTATCATTTTGCACCTCATCATCCTCCTCATCAACAACCATTTCAATATCTACGTCCATTCCGATAGCTTCGGTTAAGTCTATCTCAAATCGCCCTTCTAGCCCATCTTCTTGGAAGAACTCTCCATCATATGTGTCCGGGTCTAAGTTGTAATCTTCATCGTTAGGAACAGGTAACCTCCTGTGCGGCGATACCTTATACACAACATCCCAACCCTTAAGATGTTCTTTCGTTTGACACGCATATGGGAGATAATACACTTGTGTGGCCTGTTGGGCAACGATATAGACATCGTCTCCTGCTAAGGTGGAATCCTGTCGAATTTCGACTATCCCAAGATTAGAATGTGTCCGTCTCGTCACTTGAGGGTCAAACCAATGACATTTGAATATCACTGGAGTAAGAGGTTTGGAACCATAAAAATTGAGCTCATATATTTCTTCGATTCGTCCAAAATAATCGACATTGTCAAGGCCCGGCGTAAAGACCCCAGAACACGTTGTTTTCCGATTGGGCCAACTTTTGTCGTAGTGTGTTGTGCGAAAACGGTATCCATTGACGTCATACCCAAAATATTTCTTGACCCTATAAGCAAAGCCGTTGGCTACATGTCTCAATTCGGCACTCATAGACGGATCTCTTTGGCCCTGCAAGTATTCGCAAGTTAAAAGACGCTAAATTGAGTTTAAAGACGTATCTCTTTTACAAACTAAGCACGTACCTTATGTTTGAACCAGGAAATGAAATCGGGCAACCCATTTCTCGCACCCTTTCTAAGAAGAGCGTCATATTCCTGTGGAGTGGGGTCCCTTGATCGACGCCAGAATTCATGAAGAAATTGTTCCATGTATGGCGTCACCTCTTCAAGGTTGGTCAATACGTATAGCATGATATGCCGCCACTCTTCATGTGTCAGAGTCTTGGTGGTCGAGCCACTTGCGCTTCCGAGTTGGCCTCGAAATATGCTAAGGTTCGATTCATTGTCGCCATCATTGTAACGAGGGGGTGGATTATGCACGCTCGGCAGTTTGTCACCATAATAAGTTGTTGTGAAGTTTGAGACCTCCTCTAGAATGTATGCCTCTGCAATGGAAGCCTCGATTTTGCATTTATTTCTACATTTCTTTCGAATAGTCTTTAGACATCTCTCGATTGGATAGCACCAACGTCCCTGCACGGGGCCCCCCATTCGTGCCTCATAGGGGAGATGAAGAATCAAATGCTGCATTAGATTGAAGAAGCCAGGTGGTAATATCTTCTCAAGCTTACACAGTAACACGGGGGCCAATCTTTCCAAGTCTGCAACCACGGTCCGAGATAACTCTTTTGCACAAAGCTGACGAAAGAAATAGCTCAACTCTGAAAGCGCTAGCCAGACATGCTCAGGGACATAGCCTCGAACCATCGCAGGAAGAATCCGTTCAATCCATATGTGGAAGTCATGACTCTTCATCCCTAAGACTCGCATAGTAGATAAGTTCACCCTCCTACTCAGGTTAGCTGCATATCCATCAGGGAACATCAACATCTTTATCCACTGAAGTACTTCCTTCCTCTGGGCCCTGCTTAGGACGAAATCGGCCTTAGGCCTTCTCCACGTCTTTCCGCCACTTGGCGGCTTCATCTCTAGTTTTGGTCTATCACATAACGCTGCCAGATCCACTCTTGCCTTCACATTATCCTTTGACTTATCAGGAATGTCCATAATTGTTGCCCACAGTGCCTCGGCAACATTCTTTTCAGTGTGCATCACGTCAATGTTGTGTGGAAGGAGCAGGTCATCATAATAGGGGAGTCGAGTCAAGCCAGACTTATGTGTCCACATATGCTGCTCACCATATCCCACAAAACCACCTTCTGTATTGGCCACGAGCCCATCTATCTGTTGACGAATTTCAGCACCAGTCATCGTTGCAGGTGGGCGGTCTGTCACTACGACACCTTTCGTAAAGTTCTTGATGTCTAGGCGGAATGGATGGTCAGCAGGAAGAAATTGTCGATGTTTATCGAAGGACGAATATTTGCCACCCTTTTTCAACCAAATGAACCTGAGAGCTTCCTTGCAAACTGGGCATGGGAATTTACCGTGAACACACCAGGCACAGAATAGCCCATACGCCGGTAAGTCATGCATGGAGTACTGGTACCAAACATGCATTCTGAAGTTTGTCTTCGTAGCTCGGTCATATGTCCATACCCCTTCCTCCCAGGCACGTACCAATTCATCGATCAAAGGCTCCATGTACACGCCCATTTTGTTCCCCGGGTGTCCGGGAATTATCAACGACACGAATATATTCTGCCTTTGAAAGCACACACACCAGGGGGGAGATTGATTGGGATAACAAACACGGGCCAACATGTGTACGGGGCAGCGCTCATTCCATAGGGATTGAACCCATCTGTGGCCAACGCAACACGTACATTACGAGCCTCTTCGGCTTTCTCACGGTGAATGTCATCAAAGTGTTTCCATGCTTCACCATCTGACGCGTGCACCATCTTGTCAGGATTGTATCGTTTTCCATTTTTGTGCCATGTCATCTGTTTCGTGGATTCCTCTGTCATGTAAAGACGCTGGATCCTCGGTATGAACGGAAGGTGTCGTAGGATTGTCAAGGGGATGTCGAGCTGCCTCTTCTGTCCATCACCAGAGTCTACCTCCATAAACCTAGACGAATTACACTTGGGACAGTACTTTGCCTCCGCGTATTCTTTCCTAAATAGCACGCAGCCCTTCGGACAAGCATGAATCTGCTCATACGTCATCTTAAGTGCACGAAGTAGTTTCTGTGCCTCGTACATGCTCTTTGGCAGAACGTGATCATCCGGAAGCAGACTCCCAATAACCGTCAACAAGCCATCGAATGCATCTCTACTGATGTTGTACTGCGACTTGAACGCCATTACACGCCCAATGGCATCCAGTTGAGAAACCTTTGTCTGGCCGTGAAGGGGCTTCTGTGCCGCGTCGAACATGTCGTAGAACGCCTTTGCAGTCGGCTCTGGCTCGTCATCCATACATCCTCCCGTGTACTGTGCCTCCTGATAGTCGTTCAACATATCCGCTACCCCCGCATCCACGTCATAATCCTCGACACGTTGTCTCAGCACCTCTTCTCTCGTACGATGCGCTTCACCATGAAATATCCACCGAGTATAGCCCGGCGTAAATCCATTCTTCCAAATATGTTCTACCATGGTCTTCTTTGGTTTTCTTTTCCGGTTGTCACATTTGCTGCATGGGCATGGGACTAGACTCGCTCCTTTAGCAGCTTCGCCATATGCCCGTTCCACGAAATCATCGGTCTTTCTAATCCATTCAGTGGTGACATCGTTCCTTCCTCTATGGCCCGTGTACATCCACTCACGGTCCTCCATCCTCTAACATATATAACCGAGTATAGTTTAATATAGACATGTAATGCATGTACACTACGTTCCTACCTTCTAATAGGTGACGATAGGTCCTAATCCCACCCGCGGTTGCGTAGATGGAGTTAGTTTCCATGCTCTACTCCGATCCGAGATAGAATTTCGGCAGCACCTCCCCGCTGTTCTCCGGATACACGTCCTGGCAGGGAGAGTGTACTGTCCGGAGAACAACAGGGAGGTGACGCCGAAACTCTATCTCAGACCGGAGTAGAGCATGAAACTAACACCATCTATGCAACCGCGGGCTGTCCAAAAAACGTGGACAATTCGAAACTGATACATTTGTAGATATGCAAAGATCTGCATATCTACACCGTATCACTTTCGAACGGGAGACGCCTAACTGGGTTAGGTGATCTACGACCATGATGCGGATGTAGAGGTTATACCTAGGGTGGCGGTGGAGTCAGGCTAGTGGGGCTGTGGCGGGTCGGTGCAGTGGCGACGCGAGGCAGACCCGCAGTGGCTAGGAAGACCTCTGCAAAAAATAAACAAGTCTGTCAACAAAAAAATTCGGCAGCACCTCCCCTGCACGGGGAGGTTTCCAAAACCTGCAAATAAAAGTAACAGCATGATGGCTGACATTCACACATATATCAACGGCACGATGGCCGACAATATATCCACACATATATCCCACGTATATCCACACATATATCCACACGTTTATGAAATACATAATATAACACATTAATATAAACATGTGTTTATGAAATACATAATATATAAAACATCAATACATTAATCTATAAAACATAAATACATTAATATAAAAATTAATACATAATTTAATAAAATTATACCTTATGACGACGGTGACGGGCGGGGGAGACGGTGGCGTACGGCAGGACGGCGGTGGGGCGGCGCGGCGAGCGGCGCTCGCGGTGGCACGGCGAGCCGGCGGCGCGCGGCGGGCGCGGGCGGGCGCGGCTTGCGCGGGCGGGTGCGGGCGAGCTCGGCACGTCGGCGGCGACGCAGGGCGCGGCGAGGCAGCGGCGGCGCTCCGGGGATGGCGGCGGCGGCGCGGCAAGCGCGCGGCGAGCGCGGGCGCAGGGCCGGGGGCGCGCGCGTGGCCGGCGGCGAGGCAGCGGCGGCGCTCCGGGGACGGCGGCGACAGCGCGGCAAGCTCGCGGCGAACGCGGGCGGCGCGCGGGCACTCTTTGCCGAGTGCCAACCATTGGCTCTTGGCAAAAGACTGACGGCCGTCAGCTTTGGGACGGCCGCTGACGGCCCTTTGCCGAGAGCCCCCTTTGCCGAGTGTACTCGGCAAACATGTCTTTGCCGAGTGGGGACCTGTGCCGAGTGTCCTGCACTCGGTAAAGAGGCTCGTTACCGAGAGCCGAGCTTTGCCGAGTGCGGCTCTCGGCAAAGCCATCTTTGTCGAGTGCCCGAGAAAAGGCACTCGGCAAAGCGTCCGGCACTCGGCAAAGGCTCGGATTCCGGTAGTGTAAGCTAGAATATCAGTTCCGCTTGTGAAGAAATTTAAACAGGTCGATGCGAGAACCGAGCTACCCGACAAGCCAGCCCTAGGGATGGATTCGGATATCTGGAGATCCGAAATATCCGTATTCGTATTCGGATAAAGCGCTAATATGGATATCCGTATTCGTATTCGATTTTAATATGGATGTTAAATAGACATATCCGAATTCGTTTCTTCTCTATCCGATTTAAAATTCGTATTCGACAACATTCGACAAAACCGTGAAATATCCGATACTATTCGTATCCGAAAGAAAAAAATACTCAATAAAATCAATTTAAACTTACTTTTATTACTAATTATTAATTACAAGTGATTTTAAACATTAAATAATATACTAAAAACTGAAGTACACCATTTAAAATGTTAAAAATATTTATATCATAAACAAATGACTGTGTTAATTGTACAGTACTAGTGATATACAATGATAAATTTTAATAATATTAAAAAGTCTAATTTTGAATACATTAGATTATTGGAGTTTGAGTCCAAAATACAAATATAATTAATATACAAAAAGATTATAATTAGAGTCCAAAATATAAATATACCAGGTATAAATATTTTATTTAAAAATATGATATTCAACTAAGTTTCAACTAAATAATGTATATGTACTATTGTTCATAATTTGCTTGTAATGTGATTTTTATCAACTATAAATCCATCGATAAAACAAATTAATACTTGTTATGATGCTATGTTCTAAATCAAGTAAGTATCCGAATGTAAATCCGAATTCGAACTATCCGTTTTGTATTCGTATCCGATAGTATTCGTATTCGTATCCGTATTCGGATTAAAATATGGTAAATAGTGACATTCGAATCCGTTTCCATGCGTATCCGATCCGAATCCATCCCTAGCCAGCCCTACTCGTGTGCCGTGCGTATGCGCGTACGTCGGAGACCTTGTACAGTTGTACTACCCTACCAAATACAGCCTGGCTGATCCCGACGACGGCGACGAGACGATCGAAACGACCTCCCTTGTTGGACGAGTTCAACGATGTATACGTATAGGTATATGTCTCTCCAACCAGCTGTACACTACATGCAGACGCGGATTCATGCATGCATGATGCAAATGCCACCACCGCCCGCCGCCACGACGTGCACCGCCCGGGGCCGATGACTTCTGAGCGGAGACACGTGCACCGGTCAGCAGTCAGCAACCGGCACCGCGCTGCGCCGCATCTGACCCAGGGATAACAATCCCGGTCGGGATTCGGCGGTTTTCGCTGGTTTTTCCCGTTCCCGGTGAAAGTCGGAAACGAAATCCAGCGAAAAAATTCGAGATTTTTCGTTTAAAATTTTGAATTTAAAAAATCATAAAAATTCTGGAAATTTTTCTATAAAAACTAGAGGTTCTCAGAAGTATATTTATTGTTTCAAAATCCACCTTTTCGTTGAAACCCGGCGAGATTCAATCGTATTCAGGCGAGTTTAGTCTGTTTTCTGGTGAAACTCGGCGCTAAACGCTCGTTAATGAACGCTTCACCTTTATTTTTTCAGTATTGTACACGTTTATGAGTAATATTCCATATTTAGTGGTAATATAAGGTGATGCTCGGTGACCAGCATAACAAATATTTTGTCGTTGCTATTCCAAACTAGTAATTAGTTGTTAGTTGGTAATTTTAAAAATAGTAGATATATATTGTGGACTTATTTCATACTTTTCTAGTTATTTAGTAAGTTATTATACTGATATACCTTTTGACAGCAGTATCAGTTTTACACTTATTTGCATCATTGTAGGTAAAATGCCGAATATAGTGAACTACAACCATCATTCATGTATGTGTACGACCAAAGTTAATCACCTCCTTCTCCACCACCAGTCCACCATACATATATTCGCATCCAACGGTACCCATGGCACCGTCTCCTATATTTTACAGTCTCACACAGATGGATGTATATAATTATACGGGCTACGAGGTGTGTTACTTTTGTTTCGTCTCGTCGTTTACTACTTGTTTCCATTCATATTATCAAGCTAATGTTATTTTATAACTTTGTATAGGGTCATGAATATGGAATTAGCTCATACCCGGAAGGTTCAAACATGCATGAATACTATGACTCTGGTTGAATTTATGGTCCATACATAATTTGTGTGCAGAATTGTGAAATAAAAATCTTTATATGTATTTGTATCATTGTATGACATGATTGTAACCTTCTATTGCTTTTTTGTAATTGTGTTGCATTCAAATTGCGGGTTTCTATTTGCGTAACTATGGTTTATGTGATTTTGGACATCAAATTATTTATTAATATATTGCAACATGATTTGAATAAAATACAGACAAACCCTACCATTTTTTTTCTAACTCGCTCGAGAAATTCGATAAAAAACAGTGAAAATCGGTCGGGAACGACGTAAATTGGATTTTTGAATTTGAAACATAAACCGTTCGGAAAATGCGAAATTCGGTTATTTCCTTTTTGGAAACGGGCAAAATTCGGGTGAAAACAAGATTGGTAACCCTGATCTGACCTCGCCAATTTTCGACGGTGAGTCGGTGATGCGAATGGAAGCAGGACAAGCCCCTTGGTTGGTTGGCGGCATCGGCCGCGATATACATGTACATGTGGGTCGGCCGGACCCGCTACGGCACAGGCCCACAAAGACATGACCCACAAAGGCACGAGCCGCAAAAACACATCCCCAATTATGGGTTGTGCCGTGCCAGCACATGGACCTAGCCGTCGACCTAAGGCACGACCCACAATTAGTTATGTGTGTCAGGCCGATCTAAATAGTACAAAATGCCTTAGTGTGCTAGACCGGCTCATAAACATACAACAGTAATACATAAACAGAAAGTACAGAATATATATGGTCAAAATAAAATTAAGCTATTTTATGGATGCCACATTAAAAACATTTGGTCAGAAAGAAAAAAGAGTACAACTAGCTCAGAAATAATATTCAGTTCTCTATCCAGTGTTTAGTTAAGTACTATATAGCCATACAAAATACATATATAATGATCATCATCACTATCCCCATCTTGGTACTGGTTCTCGAAGGCCTATTGAAGCTCTAGATTCTCCAAGTTGTGTCTGTCCTGTGGGCTTTGACTGACCTTAGTTAAATATTAAGTCTATGTTTAGTGGGCTTCGATAGACCTTAGTTAAATGGGTCGTGTTAGGTCGGTCCGTGGGCTTGACTTGAGGCTCAGGCACGACCCAGGCCCACAATTAGGTTAGGTCGTGTCAGGCCTGGACCATGTCTGAAATTATGTGCTTTAGGTCAGCCTATTAGGCACATCATAAATGTACAACTATAGACGCCGAGGACCCTCGTCCGTCAAGTCTTGCCGGCTCGTCGTGCTGGCCGGGGCCACTTCTATGTGGATGTGGTTAGGGGGTGAATATTTGGGTTACCCGAAAATTTCCGGCCGGATAATTTAGGTTATTTAAATTTCGAGTTCTAAGAATCGTTACCTAAAATTATAACGGGTTTTATATTATTCGGAAATTCGGGTTTATGTTCGGATATTTCCCAACTACCCGAACTATTAATTGCATGTAATGTAACGGTCCAATCAGTTTTACCTGAATGTGATAAGAAGCAGCAACCTAAGCATATGTCTCACGGTAAATATTATATACTAATGGCACAAGTGCCATATTTTGTTACTGAATTAGTAGCACGAGTGTTCGTGTTTATTGGTTGCTGGAACATTATATATGGAAGCGTACTTGTATATTACATGCCAAGTATGGACGTATATATTGCCACATTTGCTTTTATATAATGTTTGTTATGCACATGCCATAGATCATCACACGACTGTTCATCACAGGACATGGAGCACCAGTTAGTCTCGTGATAGCGTTCGTGTAATTTCGGGTTTTTGCCCAGCCCAAGATGTGGTGGACCGGGATGCTATCGGCCTATCGCTACCTGGTGCCTTGGTGGGTAGTTTGCTGCTCTTGGAGTGGCTTTCACAATTATTCAGACAATCTTTCTTAGAGAACTTGTTACATCTGCATGTGCAAAAGTAAGACTTAGTTTAGTACAGCTCAACTTCAATACTCCCTCTATCTCAAATTATAATTTGTTAGACTTTTTTGTATCAAGTTTGACCGACTCGTCTTATTCAAATTTTTTAGTAAAAAAATCAAAAATTCAAAGCTATATTTAAAGTATATTATATGCTAAAATATATTACAGTAAAAACTAACAATAATTATGAAATTTTTTGAATAAGATGAGCCGATCAAACTTAAGGTAAAAAGCTAAATAAATTATAATTTAAAACGAAGGGAGTAGAAAACAGTTTTTTCCCTTCAGTTCTATAAATAGCTCTTACCGCTATAGTTGAAGTTGTTTTAATCGCCCGTTTAGTGAAGCAGCCCTATATATAATGTTTTATAAAATACCACACGTTCTCACGGAATCCTATGCAAAAACTGACATAGCGCGCGAGTTGAAGCTAGGAGAAGTGTGTTGAATGTTCATTTCATGGATGTGTAGCGTTTGACAACTTTTCCCCGATTCCAATAAAAATCAAAACCGATCCGATCATCCAAACAAACCTTTTTTGTTTTGGTACGAAATAATGTGAAAGTATCTAAATGCTTAATGATGATACAAGGTTGCCATGACTAATATGTATTTTGTACAAACAATTTAAGTTAGATCATAATAATGATGATTGTTTAGGCAACTAATATTAGTTTTTTATGGTCTAAGTATGAAATTCATTTTGTTTTTTAAAGTGTGGACGATAAGGTTAAGGTGGACTATTCTATAGCTCTAGGTGTAATGAGTTCTATAGCTTAAGATGGACCACCATACATACATTTTAGTAGCTTGACCTAGAAAAATGTAATGAGTTGGGCGTGGTATGTTGCACACTAGTCATCTTTAGCTCTAGGTAGTGCATACCAAAATTCATTTGAAACAGAACCCCATTCACAAAAAATTAGAACTAAAAGTGATTTGGGAGAGTTTAAACCCTAAGAAATAGGGCCATTAGATCAATGCATATGGTTTAACGCTTACACATGAGATGCCAATAAAGGCATGATCATCGAACCCGAGAAACACGATCGTTGAACCATTGCACAAGAGTCCTATATGGTCTTCAAAAATATACCATAGGAGTTTTGGTTGCATCAAACTGATCCCATGATATCGTTTGACTAGATGTTTCAAATGTAGCATATATGGATCTTTTTGTGGGAGCGTTGGACCGTATGAATAAGGTGATCGTTGGATCATTGGGTCCTGATCCAACACCCTAAAAATATGACCAGAGTGATTTTTTTGCGGGAGCATTGGACCGTATGAATAAGGTGACCGTATGAATAAGGTGATCGTCGAACTGGTCTGATGAGAGGTCATCAACCCATAGGCTCTTGCAGTACACTCTAATAGCTAAATCTAACACAATGAGATTACTATGACTGTTGAGTCTCATAGGACAAATGCAAATGATCTGATGGTCCGGCATCGAACGGTCTGATGTCTCTGATTTTTATCAGAGTTACGACAGTTAGTTGGCCAGTTGGAGTGTATAAATACACTCCTAACTCATCTATTCTAGCTCAATTGCATATTTAATTATCGGAGAAAACTCTTTGAAGTGTGAAGAAGAGCCTTTGCTTAGTAAGAGACTTAAGAGTTGATAATTATATGTGAAAGGGAATTAGGCTTACACCTAGTCCCTAAATAATTTTGGTGGTTGAATTGCCCAACACAAATATTGGACTAACTAGTTTGCTCTAGTGTATAAGTTATACAGGTGCAAAAGGTTCACACTCAGCCAATAAAAAGATCAAGTTTTGGATTCAACAAAGGAGCAATGAGGCAACCGAAGGCACCTCTGGTCTGGAGGCACCGGACAGTGTCCGGTGTGCCCAGAGGACTCCAACTTGAACTCGCCACCTTCGGGAATTTCTCAAGCCGCTTCGCTATAATTCACCGGACTGTCCGGTGTACACCAGACAGTGTCCGGTGCTCCAAGGAAGCGCGGCCTCCGCAACTCGCCAGCCTCGGGTTCGCGCGGCAGCCGCTCCGCTATAATTCACCGGACATGTCCGGTGTGCACCGGACTGTCCGGTGTACTAGCGGAGCAACGGCTATTTCGGCGCCAACGGCTACCTGCGCTGCATTTAATGCGCGCGCAGCGCGCGCAGACGTCAGGCGCGCCCATACTGGCGCACCGGACAATGAACAGTTGTTGTCTGGTGTGCAACGGACACCCAGGCGGGCCCAGAAGTCAGAAGCTCCAACGGTCAGAATCCAACGGCATTGATGACGTGGCGGGGGCACCGGACATGTCCGGTGTGCACCGGACTGTCCGGTGCACCATCGACAGACAGCCTCCACCAACGGTCAAGTTTGGTGGTTGGGGCTATAAATACCCCAACCACCCCACCATTCATTGCATCCAAGTTTTCCAACTTCCAACCACTATACAAGAGCTAGCATTCATTGCAAAGCACACCAAAAGAGATCAAATCCTCTCCCAACTCCACACCAAGCCCTAGTGACTAGAGAGAGTGATTTGTAGTGTTCATTTGAGCTCTTGCGCTTGGATCACTTCTTCTTCTTTGGCATTCTTTCTTGTGATCAAACACTCACTTGTAATTGAGGCAAGAGACACCAATTGTGTGGTGGTCCTTGCGGGAAGTTTGATTCCCAAGTGATTTGAGAAAGAGAAGCTCACTCGGTCCGAGGGACCGTTTGAGAGAGGGAAGGGTTGAAAGAGACCCGGCCTTTGTGGCCTCCTCAACGGGGAGTAGGTTTGAGAGAACCGAACCTCGGTAAAACAAATCCGCGTGTCTCACTTCATTATTCGCTTGCGATTTGTTTTGCGCCCTCTCTCGCGGACTCTATTATATTTCTAACGCTAACCCGGCTTGTAGTTGTGATTATTTTTGAGATTTTCAGTTTCGCCCTATTCACCCCCCCTCTAGGCGACTTTCAATTGGTATCAGAGTCCGGTGCTTCATTAGAGCCTAACCGCTCGAAGTGATGTCAGGAGATCACACCAAGAGGGAGATGGAGACCGGCGACAAGCCCACTACAAGCCAAGGGAGCACTTCATCGGAAGAGTCCCACACCAAGAGGAGGGAGAAGAAGAAGGACTCCTCCAAACGGAAGGAGAAAAGATCTTCCTCTTCTCACCACAAAGAGAAGAAGGAAAAATCTTCTTCTCACAAGTCGCATCGAAAAGGCGACAAGCACAAGAGGATGAGGAAGGTGGTCTACTACGAGACCGACACTTCATCAACATCCACCTCCGACTCCGATGCACCGTCCGTAACTTCTAAGCGCCAAGAGCGCAAGAAGTTTAGTAAGATCCCCTTAAACTATCCCCGTACATCTAGACATACTCCATTACTTTCCGTTCCATTAGGCAAACCGCCAACTTTTGATGGCGAAGATTATGCTAGGTGGAGTGATTTAATGAAATTTCATCTAACCTCACTCCACAAAAGTATATGGAATGTTGTTGAGTTTGGAGCACAGGTACCTTCTGTAGGGGATGAGGATTATGATACGGACGAAGTGGCCCAAATCGAGCACTTCAACTCCCAAGCCACAACCATTCTCCTCGCCTCTCTAAGCAAGGAGGAATACAACAAAGTGCAAGGGTTGAAGAATGCAAAGGAGATTTGGGACCTACTCAAGACGGCGCACGAGGGTGATGAACTCACCAAGATCACCAAGCGGGAAACGATCGAGGGGGAGCTCGGTCGCTTTCGTCTTCGCCAAGGGGAGGAGCCACAAGATATGTACAATCGGCTCAAGACCTTGGTGAACCAAGTGCGCAACCTCGGGAGCAAAAAGTGGGATGACCACGAGGTGGTTAAGGTTATTTTAAGAGCTCTTATTTTCCTTAACCCCACTCAAGTTCAATTAATTCGTGGTAATCCTAGATATCCACTAATGACCCCCGAGGAAGTTATCGGGAATTTTGTGAGCTTTGAATGCATGATTAAGGGCTCAAAGAAGATCAACGAGCTTGACGAACCTTCCACATCCGAGGCGCAACCGGTGGCCTTCAAGGCAACGGAGGAGAAGATGGAGGAGTCTACACCAAGTAGACAACCAATTGACGCCTCCAAGCTCGACAATGAGGAGATGGCCTTAATCATCAAAAGCTTTCGGCAAATCCTCAAGCAACGGAAAGGGAAGGATTACAAATCTCGTTCCAAGAAGGTTTGCTACAAGTGTGGTAAGCCCGGTCATTTTATTGCAAAATGTCCTATGTCTAGTGACAGTGACAGGGGCGACGACAAGAAGGGAAAGAGGAGAGAAAAGAAGAAATACTACAAGAAGAAGGGCGGCGATGCCCATGTTTGCCGGGAATGGGACTCCGACGAGAGCTCCACCGAGTCCTCCTCCGATGAGGACGCCGCCAACATCGCCGTCACCAAGGGACTCCTCTTCCCCAACGTCGGCCACAAGTGCCTCATGGCAAAGGACGGCAAAAGGAAGAAGGTTAAAACTAACTCCTCCACTAAATATGAATCTTCTAGTAATGATAATGCTAGTGGTGAGGAAGATAATTTGCGTATCCTTTTTGCCAACCTTAACATGGAACAAAAGGAAAAATTAAATGAGCTAATTAGTGCCATCCATGAAAAGGACGATCTCTTGGACTCCCAAGAGGACTTCCTAATCAAGGAAAATAAGAAACATGTTAAGGTTAAGAATGCTTATGCTCTAGAAGTAGAAAAATGTGACAAATTATCTAGTGAGCTAAGCACATGCCATGACACTATTGCTGAGAGCACCTAGAGGGGGGGTGAATAGGTGATCCACAAGAGAATCAAGCACAGAGGTGACACAGTGGTTTTATCCCGTGGTTCGGTCAAGACCAACGCTTGCCTACTCCACGTTGTGGCGTCCCAACGGACGAGGGTTGCAATCAACCCCTCTCAAGCGGTCCAAAGACCCACTTGAATACCACGGTGTTTTGTTGTTCCTTTCACTATCCCGTTTGCAAGGAATCTCCACAAATTGGAGTCCCTTGCCCTTACAAGTATATGATCACAAATGAAACACAGAGTAAGGGAGGGAAGCAACACACACAAATCCACAGCAAAAGCGCGCACACACGGCCAAGAATCGAGCTCACAAGACTATCTCAGAGTTCTCACTTAGAACAGAGCTCGAATCACTTAGAAACACAAACGAATGCGCAGAGACTTAGTGTGGATGATCAAGAATGCTCAAAGGTTGCTTGTATGTATCCTCCATGCGCCTAGGGGCCCCTTTTATAGCCCCAAGGCAGCTAGGAGCCGTTGAGAGCAAATCCGGAAGGCCATCCTTGCCTTCTGTCGTCGGGGGCACCGGACAGTCCGGTGCACACCGGACAGTGTCCGGTGCCCGATTTGTTTCCATAACAGGCGCTTCTGACCGTTGCCGACCGTTGGAAGATCTGGAGCCGTTGGCGCACCGGACATGTCCGGTGCACACCGGACAGTCCGGTGCCTTCTTCCGACCGTTGGCTCCGCCACGTGTCCCGCGCAGATTGCGCGGCCGACCGTTGGCCCGGCCGACTGTTGGCTGAAAGGGAATTAGGCTTACACCTAGTTCCTAAATAATTTTGGTGGTTGAATTGCCCAACACAAACATTGGACTAACTAGTTTACTCTAGTGCATAAGTTATACAGGTGCAAAAGGTTCACAATCAGCCAATAAAAAGACCAAGTGTTGGATTCAACAAAGGAGCAGCAAGGCAACCGAGGGCTCCTCTGGCCGGAGGCACCGGACTGTCCGGTGTGCACCGGACTGTCCGGTGCGGCCAGAGGACTTCGACTTCAAACTCTTCACCCTCGGGATTTCTCGGAAGCTGGCGCGCTATAATTCACCGGACTGTCCGGTGTGCACCGGACATGTCCGGTGCTCCAAGGAAACGCGGCCTCCGGAACTCGCCAGCCTCGGGTTCGCTCGGCAGCCGCTCCGCTAAAATTCACCGGACTGTCCGGTGTGCACCGGACTGTCCGGTGTGCCAGCGGAGCAACGACTCCCTGTGGCGCCAACGGCTCCCTGCGGTGCATTAAATGCGCGCGCAGCGCGCGCAGACGTCAGGCTCGCCCATACCGGTGCACCGGACATCAAACAGTACATGTCCGGTGTGCACCGGACACCCAGGAGGGCCCAGAAGTCAGAAGCTCCAACGGTCAGAATCCAACGGCAATGGTGACGTGGCAGGGGCACCGGACTGTCCGGTGTGCACCGGACTGTCCGGTGCGCCATCGAACAGAGGAGTTCCAGCAACGGTCACTTTTGGTGGTTGGGGCTATAAATACCCCAACCACCCCACATTCATTGCCATCCAAGTTTTCCACTTCTCAACTACTACAAGAGCTCTAGCATTCAATTCTAGACACACCAAAGAGATCAAATCCTCTCCAATTCCACTCAAGCCCTTAGTGACTAGCGAGAGAGATTTGCCGTGTTCTTTTGAGCTCTTGCGCTTGGATCGCATTCTTTTCTTTCTCACTTGTTCTTGAGATCATCACTCAATTGTAACCAAGGCAAGAGGCACCAATTGTGTGGTGGCCCTTGCGGGGAAGTTTTGTTCCCGGTTGATTGAGAAGAAGAGAAAGCTCACTCGATCCGTGGGATCGTTTGAGAGAGGGAAGGGTTGAAAGAGACCCGGCCTTTGTGGCCTCCTCAACGGGGAGTAGGTTTGCGAGAACCGAACCTCGGTAAAACAAATCCTCGTGTCACACTCTTATTTGTTTGCGATTTGTTTTGCGCCCTCTCTCGCGGACTCGTTTCTTTATTACTAACGCTAACCCGGCTTGTAGTTGTGATTATTTTTGTAAATTTCAGTTTCGCCCTATTCACCCCCCCTCTAGGCGACTATCAATTGGTATCAGAGCCCGGTGCTTCATTAGAGCCTAACCACTCGAAGTGATGTCGGGAGATCACACCAAGAGGGAAATGGAGACCGGCGACGACAAGCCCACTACAAGTCAAGGGAGCACTTCATCTTCATCGGAAGAGTCCCGCACCAAGAGAAGAGAGAAGAAGAAGAAATCCTCCAAGCGGAAGGAGAAAAGATCTTCCTCTTCTCACCACAAAGAGAAGAAGGAAAAATCTTCTTCTCACAAGCCGCATCGGAGTGGGGACAAGCACAAGAGGATGAGGAAGGTGGTCTACTACGAGACCGATACTTCATCGACATCTACCTCCGGCTCCGACGCGGCGTCCGTCACTTCTAAACGCCAAGAGCGTAAGAAGTATAGTAAGATCCCCCTACGCTACCCTTGCATTCCTAAACATACACCTTTACTTTCCGTCCCTTTAGGTAAACCACCAACTTTTAATGGTGAAGATTATGCTATGTGGAGTAATTTGATGCGATTTCATCTAACCTCTCTCCACAAAAGATTATGGGATATTGTTGAGTATGGTGTACAGGTACCATCCGTAGGGGATGAAGACTATGACACGGACGAAGTGGCCCAAATCGAGCACTTCAACTCCCAAGCCGCAACCATCCTCCTTGCCTCCCTAAGCAAGGAGGAATACAACAAAGTACAAGGGTTGAAGAACGCCAAGGAGATTTGGGACCTACTCAAGACGGCGCACGAGGGTGATGAACTCACCAAGATCACCAGGAGGGAAACGATCGAGGGGGAGCTCGGTCGCTTCCGTCTTCGCCAAGGAGAGGAGCCACAAGACATGTACAACCGGCTCAAGACCTTGGTGAACCAAGTGCGCAACCTCGGGAGCGCAAAATGGGATGACCACGAAGTGGTTAAGGTTATTCTAAGAGCCCTTATTTTCCTTAACCCTACTCAAGTACAATTAATTCGTGGCAATCCTAGATATACACAAATGACCCCCGAGGAAGTCATCGGGAATTTTGTGAGTTTTGAATGCATGATTAAGGGCTCCAAGAAGATCAACGAGCTTGACGAGCCTTCCACATCCGAGGCGCAACCCGTGGCCTTCAAGGCAACGGAGGAGAAGAAGGAGGAGTCTACACCAAGTAGACAACCAATTGACGCCTCCAAGCTCGACAACGAGGAGATGGCCCTAATCATCAAGAGTTTTCGGCAAATCCTCAAGCAACGGAAGGGGAAGGATTATAAATCCCGTTCCAAGAAGGTTTGCTACAAATGTGGTAAGCCCGGTCACTTTATTGCTAAATGTCCATTATCAAGTGATAGTGACAGGGACAACGACAAGAAGGGCAAGAGGAAGGAGAAGAAGAAGTACTACAAGAAGAAGGGCGGCGATGCCCATGTTTGTCAGGAGTGGGACTCCGACGAAAGCTCAAGCGACTCCTCCGACGACGAGGACGCCGCCAACATCGCCGTCACCAAGGGCCTCCTCTTCCCCAACGTCGGCCACAAGTGCCTCATGGCCAAGGACGGCAAAAAGAAGGTAAAATCAAAGTCCTCCACTAAATATGAAACATCTAGTGATGAGGATAATGATAAAAATGAAGAGGATAATTTGCGTATTCTTTTTGCCAACCTTAACATGGAACAAAAAGAAAAATTAAATGAATTGATTAGTGCCATCCATGAAAAGGATGATCTCTTGGACTCCCAAGAGGACTTCCTAATCAAGGAAAACAAAAAACATGTTAAGGTTAAAAATGCTTATGCTCTAGAAAGAGAAAAATGTGAAAAATTGTCTAGTGAGCTAAGTATTTGCCATGAGACTTTAGACAACCTTAGAAATGAAAATGCAAATTTGTTAGCTAAGGTTGATTCTCATGTTTGCATTGATCCTAGAAATGATGATGTTGATTTGCTTGCTAGGATTGATGAATTGAATGCTTCCATCGCTAGCCTTAGAAATGAGAATGAGAAATTAATTGCTAAGGCTAAGGATTTTGATGTTTGCAATGCTACTATTTCCGACCTTAGAGCTAAAAATGATTTGTTGCATGCTAAGGTTGTTGAACTAAAATCTTGCAAACCCTCTACATCTAATGTTGAGCATATTTCCATTTGTACTAGATGTAGAGATATTAATGTTGATGCTATCCATGATCACCTAGCTTTAATTAAGAAACAAAATGATCATATAGCACAACTTAATGCTAAGATTAGAGAGCATGACTTAGAAAATGAAAAATTTAAACTTGCTAGAAGCATGCTCTATAATGGGAGACGCCCGGGCATTAAGGACGGCATTGGCTTTCAAAGGGGAGACAATGTCAAAATTAATGCCCCTCCTAAGAACTTGTCTAACTTTGTTAAGGGCAAGGCTCCCATGCCTCAGGATAACGAGGGTTACATTTTGTACCCTGCCGGGTATCCTGAGAGTAAAATTAAGAAAATTCATTCTAGGAAGTCTCACTCTGGCCCTAATTATGCTTTTATGTATAAGGGTGAGACATCTAGATCTAGGCAACCAACCCATGCCAAGTTGCCTAGAAAGAAAACTATTAATGCATCAAATGATCATGCCATTTCATTTAAAACTTTTGATGCATCTTATGTGTTGACTAGCAAATCTGGCAAGGTAGTTGCCAAAATTGTTGGGGGCAAACACAAGGGCTCCAAGACTTGTGTTTGGGTACCCAAAGTTCTTATATCTAATGCCAAAGGACCCAAAACCGTTTGGGTACCTAAAACAAAGAACTAAACTTGTTTTGTAGGTTTATGCATCCGGGGGCACAAGTTGGATACTCGACAGCGGGTGTACAAACCACATGACAGGGGAGAAAAGGATGTTCTCCTCATATGAGAAAAACCAAGATCCCCAACGAGCTATCACATTCGGGGATGGAAATCAAGGTTTGGTCAAAGGTTTGGGTAAAATTGCTATATCTCCTGACCATTCCATTTCTAATGTTTTTCTTGTAGATTCCTTAGATTACAATTTGCTTTCCGTATCCCAATTATGTCAAATGGGCTACAACTGTCTTTTTACTGATATAGGTGTAACTGTCTTTAGAAGAAGTGATGATTCAATAGCTTTTAAGGGAGTGTTAGAGGGTCAGCTATACTTAGTAGATTTTCATAGAGCTGAGCTCAACACTTGCTTGATTGCTAAGACTAACTTGGGTTGGCTCTGGCACCGCCGACTAGCCCATGTTGGAATGAAGAATCTTCACAAGCTTCTAAAGGGAGAACACATTTTGGGACTAACCGATGTTCATTTTGAGAAAGACAGGATTTGTAGCGCTTGCCAAGCTGGGAAGCAAGTTGGTGTCCATCATCCACACAAAAACATCATGACTACCGACAGGCCACTGGAGCTCCTTCACATGGATTTGTTCGGCCCGATCGCTTACATAAGCATCGGCGGTAGTAAGTATTGCCTTGTAATTGTGGATGACTATTCTCGCTTCACTTGGGTATTCTTTTTGCAGGAAAAATCACAAACCCAAGAGACCTTAAAGGGATTCTTGAGACGGGCTCAAAATGAGTTCGGCTTAAGGATCAAGAAAATTAGAAGCGACAATGGAACGGAGTTCAAGAACGCTCAAATTGAAGGTTTTCTTGAGGAGGAGGGCATCAAGCATGAGTTCTCTTCTCCCTACACTCCACAACAAAATGGTGTAGTGGAGAGGAAGAATCGAACTCTATTGGACATGGCAAGAACCATGCTTGATGAGTACAAGACTCCGGATCGGTTTTGGGCCGAGGCGGTCAACACCGCCTGCTACGCCATCAACCGGTTATATCTTCACCGAATCCTCAAGAAGACATCTTATGAACTCCTAACCGGTAAAAAGCCCAACATTTCATATTTTAGAGTTTTTGGTAGCAAATGTTTTATTCTTGTCAAAAGAGGTAGAAAAACTAAATTTGCTCCTAAAACTGTAGAAGGCTTTTTACTAGGATATGACTCAAACACAAGGGCATATAGAGTCTTTAACAAGTCCTCAGGACTCGTTGAAGTTTCTTGTGACGTTGTGTTTGATGAGACTAACGGCTCTCAAGTAGAGCAAGTTGATCTTGATGATATAGGTGAAGAACAGGCTCCATGCATAGCGCTAAGGAACATGTCCATTGGGGATGTGTGTCCTAAGGAATCCGAAGAGCCTCCAAATGCACAAGATCAACCATCCTCCTCCACACAAGTATCTCCACCAACTCAAGTTGAGGATGAGGCTCAAGATGTTGAACAAGAAGATCAAGAAGATGAGCCACCTCAAAATGACGGCAACAATCAAGGGGGAGATTCAAATGATGAAGACAAGGAGGATGAACAACCAAGGCCGCCACACCCAAGAGTCCACCAAGCAATACAACGAGATCACCCCGTCGACACCATCCTCGGCGACATTCATAAGGGGGTAACTACTCGATCTCGTGTTGCTCATTTTTGTGAACATTACTCGTTTGTTTCCTCTATTGAGCCAACCAGGGTAGAGGAAGCACTACAAGATTCGGATTGGGTGATGGCGATGCAAGAGGAGCTCAACAATTTCACGAGGAATGAGGTATGGCACTTAGTTCCACGTCCTAACCAAAATGTTGTAGGAACCAAGTGGGTCTTCCGCAACAAGCAAGACGAGCATGGTGTGGTGACTAGGAACAAAGCTCGACTCGTGGCCAAGGGGTATTCACAAGTCGAAGGTTTGGATTTTGGTGAAACCTATGCACCCGTAGCTAGGCTTGAGTCAATTCGTATATTATTAGCCTATGCTACTTACCATGGCTTCAAGCTCTACCAAATGGACGTGAAGAGTGCCTTCCTCAATGGACCAATCAAGGAGGAGGTCTATGTTGAGCAACCTCCCGGCTTTGAAGACAGTGAGTATCCTAACCATGTTTATAGGCTCTCTAAGGCGCTTTATGGGCTCAAGCAAGCCCCGAGAGCATGGTATGAATGCCTTAGAGATTTCCTTATTGCAAATGGTTTCAAAGTCGGCAAGGCCGATCCTACTTTATTCACTAAGACTCTTGATAATGATTTGTTTGTATGCCAAATTTATGTTGATGATATTATATTTGGGTCTACTAACAAATCTACATGTGAAGAATTTAGTAGGATCATGACACAGAAATTCGAGATGTCTATGATGGGGGAGTTGAAGTATTTTCTAGGATTCCAAGTCAAGCAACTCCATGAGGGCACCTTCATTAGCCAAACGAAGTATACTCAAGATATCCTAAGCAAGTTTGGAATGAAGGATGCCAAGCCCATCAAGACACCCATGGGAACTAATGGGCATCTCGACCTCGACACGGGAGGTAAGTCCGTGGATCAAAAGGTATACCGGTCGATGATTGGATCATTGCTTTATTTATGTGCATCTCGACCGGACATTATGCTTTCCGTTTGCATGTGTGCAAGATTCCAAGCCGACCCTAAGGAATCACACCTTACGGCCGTAAAACGAATCTTGAGATATTTGGCTTTTACTCCTAAGTTTGGGCTTTGGTACCCTCGGGGATCCACTTTTGATTTGATTGGATATTCGGATGCCGATTGGGCGGGGTGTAGGATTAACAGGAAGAGCACATCGGGGACTTGCCAGTTCTTGGGAAGATCCTTGGTGTCTTGGGCTTCAAAGAAGCAAAATTCGGTCGCTCTTTCTACCGCTGAAGCCGAGTATATTGCCGCAGGCCATTGTTGCGCGCAATTACTTTGGATGAGGCAAACCCTGCGGGACTACGGTTACAAATTAACCAAAGTTCCTTTGCTATGTGACAATGAGAGTGCAATCAAAATGGCCGACAATCCCGTCGAGCACAGCCGCACTAAGCACATAGCCATTCGGTATCATTTTCTTCGGGATCACCAACAAAAGGGGGATATCGAGATTTCTTACATTAATACTAAAGATCAATTAGCCGATATCTTTACCAAGCCACTTGATGAACAATCTTTTACCCGACTTAGGCATGAGCTCAATATTCTTGATTCGAGGAACTTCTTTTGCTAGTCTTGCACACATAGCTCATAAATATACCTTTGATCATGTCTCTTTTATATATGCTATGACTAATGTGTTTTCAAGTGTATTTCAACCAAGTCATAGGTATATTGAAAGGGAATAGGAGTCTTCGGCGAAGACAAGGCTTCCACTCCACTCCACTACTCATCCTTCGCCGTCGCTCCGCATCATCTCTCCAACGTTGGTATAACCTTCACTCATTTATTTCATGACCAAAGGGGGAGAATGTACTTCATTGGGCTCTAATGATTCCGTTTTTTTTGGCGATTCATGCCAAAGGGGGAGAAAAATATGAGCCCAAAGCAAAAGGACCGCACCACCACCTAATTTTATAAATTTGATGATTTTAAATTGGTAAATTTCAAAATTGGTATCTCTTTGTGTTCTAAAGGGGGAGCAACTAGTATTTTCAAAATTGATGTCTTAAAACCCTCTTGAACACTAAGAGGAAGACCTTATTTGAGGGGGAGCTTTGTTTAGTCAAAGGAAAAGCATTGGAAATAGGGGGAGAAAATTCCATATCTTGAAAATGCTTTGCAAAACCTTATTCATTTACCTTTGACTATCTTGCAAAAGTACTTTGAAAAGAATTTACAAAAGAATTTGCAAAAACAAAACTCTTGGTGCAAATTTGGTCCAATATGTCAAAAACAAAGAAACCATCCATGCGCATCATATAAGTTTATATTGGCTCAATTCCAAGCAACCTTTGCACTTACTTTATGTAAACTAGTTCAATTATGCACTTCTATATTTGCTTTGGTTTGTGTTGGCATCAATCACCAAAAAGGGGGAGATTGAAAGGGAATTAGGCTTACACCTAGTTCCTAAATAATTTTGGTGGTTGAATTGCCCAACACAAACATTGGACTAACTAGTTTACTCTAGTGCATAAGTTATACAGGTGCAAAAGGTTCACAATCAGCCAATAAAAAGACCAAGTGTTGGATTCAACAAAGGAGCAGCAAGGCAACCGAGGGCTCCTCTGGCCGGAGGCACCGGACTGTCCGGTGTGCACCGGACTGTCCGGTGCGGCCAGAGGACTTCGACTTCAAACTCTTCACCCTCGGGATTTCTCGGAAGCCGGCGCGCTATAATTCACCGGACTGTCCGGTGTGCACCGGACATGTCCGGTGCTCCAAGGAAACGCGGCCTCCGGAACTCGCCAGCCTCGGGTTCGCTCGGCAGCCGCTCCGCTAAAATTCACCGGACTGTCCGGTGTGCACCGGACTGTCCGGTGTGCCAGCGGAGCAACGACTCCCTGCGGCGCCAACGGCTCCCTGCGGTGCATTAAATGCGCGCGCAGCGCGCGCAGACGTCAGGCTCGCCCATACCGGTGCACCGGACATCAAACAGTACATGTCCGGTGTGCACCGGACACCCAGGAGGGCCCAGAAGTCAGAAGCTCCAACGGTCAGAATCCAACGGCAATGGTGACGTGGCAGGGGCACCGGACTGTCCGGTGTGCACCGGACTGTCCGGTGCGCCATCGAACAGAGGAGTTCCAGCAACGGTCACTTTTGGTGGTTGGGGCTATAAATACCCCAACCACCCCACATTCATTGCCATCCAAGTTTTCCACTTCTCAACTACTACAAGAGCTCTAGCATTCAATTCTAGACACACCAAAGAGATCAAATCCTCTCCAATTCCACTCAAGCCCTTAGTGACTAGCGAGAGAGATTTGCCGTGTTCTTTTGAGCTCTTGCGCTTGGATCGCATTCTTTTCTTTCTCACTTGTTCTTGAGATCATCACTCAATTGTAACCAAGGCAAGAGGCACCAATTGTGTGGTGGCCCTTGCGGGGAAGTTTTGTTCCCGGTTGATTGAGAAGAAGAGAAAGCTCACTCGATCCGTGGGATCGTTTGAGAGAGGGAAGGGTTGAAAGAGACCCGGCCTTTGTGGCCTCCTCAACGGGGAGTAGGTTTGCGAGAACCGAACCTCGGTAAAACAAATCCTCGTGTCACACTCTTATTTGTTTGCGATTTGTTTTGCGCCCTCTCTCGCGGACTCGTTTCTTTATTACTAACGCTAACCCGGCTTGTAGTTGTGATTATTTTTGTAAATTTCAGTTTCGCCCTATTCACCCCCCCTCTAGGCGACTATCATTGGCTCACCGGACAGTCCGGTGCACACCGGACAGTCCGGTGAATTTTAGCCGTACGCCGTCGGCGAATTCCCGAGAGCGGCCAGTTCGAGCCGAGTCAGCCTGGCGCACCGGACACTGTCCGGTGCACACCGGACAGTCCGGTGCTCCAGGCCGAGCTGAGATTTGGCAGCACACAGCCAAGTCTTTTCTCCTCTTCTTCTTTTCTTCTACTTTCTGTTTCTAACACTTAGACAAGTATATTAGTACTCAAAACCAATGTACTAAGGCTTAGAAACATACCTTTATCCTTGATTTGTACTTTGTCCACCATTTTGCAATTCGGCACTTGTGTTGGGCACTAAATCACCAAAATACTTAGAAATGGCCCAAGGGCACATTTCCCTTTCAATCTCCCCCTTTTTGGTGATTTATGCCAACACAACATAAAGCAAGTTGAACAAGTACAAAAACACTTCAAATAATAACTCAAATTTATTTTGAATCAATTTTGGCATATATGGATCATCCTTTGCCACCACTTGGTTTGTTTTTGCAAATCAAACTCAAATCTCTATCTCTAAGTCAAACACACATGTTGAAGCATAAAGAGAGTCATTCCAAAAGAGTTTGATGATCAAAAACTCCCCCTTTTTCCCATAGTCAATACTTCTCCCCACAAGAAGCCAACTTTTGACAAGAGAGACAACAAAAGAGTTTTGACAAACCAAAAGCTCTATTCTACTATTTTCAAAATCTCTCAAGTGGTAGCTGATCCATTTATCACTTTGGCCTTTATTTTCTCCCCCTTTGGCATCAAGCACCAAAACGGGATAAATCTTGGCCCTTTAACCCCATTGCCTCACCAAAATCTTCAATTAAGAGCAAATGGCAATAAGAGTTCATGAGATGAACTTGGAAATAAGTTACCCCTCATCGGAGTGCAGTGGAAGTCTTTCATGGTCCAAGTCCACCTTTTCTCTTTCAATTCTCCTTTGTGACTAAAACAAGCAAACTCAAACATATGGTTAGTCTCAAGGGATCAAGTTGTAACACATCTCCCCCTAAACATGTGCATCACTTTGCAACGGACTTGTGAGGTCCAGGGAGTGTTTGTACAACTTGAGCACCATAATAAGCAACAAAATGCAGAATGAACATGATCAAAGGCATAAATACATGTATGCTACAGTTCAATCCAGGTTCCGCGAATCTAAGACATTTAGCTCACTACGCAACCTGCAAAAGGTCTTCTCATCTAAAGGCTTGGTAAAGATATCGGCTAGCTGGTTTTCGGTGCTAACATAAAACACTTCGATATCTCCCTTTTGCTGGTGGTCTCTCAAAAAGTGATGCCGGATGTCAATGTGCTTTGTGCGGCTGTGCTCAACAGGATTTTCCGCTATTCGGATAGCACTCTCATTGTCACATAGGAGTGGGACTTTGCTCAGATTGTAGCCAAAGTCCCTGAGGGTTTGCCTCATCCAAAGTAGTTGCGCACAACACTGTCCTGCGGCAACGTACTCGGCCTCAGCGGTGGATAGGGCAACGGATGTTTGTTTCTTAGAGTTCCATGACACCAGGGACCTTCCTAAGAACTGGCACGTCCCCGATGTACTCTTCCTATCGACCTTACATCCAGCATAGTCGGAATCTGAGTACCCAATCAAGTCGAAGTTAGACCCCTTTGGATACCAGATCCCGAAGCAAGGCGTAGCGACTAAATATCTAAGAATTCGCTTCACCGCCACCAAGTGACACTCCTTAGGATCGGATTGAAATCTAGCACACATGCATACGCTAAGCATAATATCCGGTCTACTAGCACATAAATAAAGTAAAGACCCTATCATTGACCGGTATGCTTTTTGATCAACGGACTTACCTCCTTTGTTGAGGTCGGTGTGTCCGTCGGTTCCCATCGGCGTCTTTGCGGGCTTGGCGTCCTTCATCCCAAACCGCTTTAGCAAATCTTGCGTGTACTTCGTTTGGGAGATGAAGGTGCCGTCCTTGAGTTGCTTCACTTGGAACCCAAGGAAGTAGTTCAACTCGCCCATCATCGACATCTCGAATTTCTGCGTCATCACCCTGCTAAACTCTTCACAAGACTTTTGATTAGTAGAACCAAATATTATGTCATCGACATAAATTTGGCATACAAACAAATCACCATCACATGTCTTTGTAAAAAGAGTTGGATCGGCTTTCCCAACCTTGAAAGCATTAGCAAGTAAGAAATCTCTAAGGCATTCATACCATGCTCTTGGGGCTTGTTTAAGTCCATAGAGCGCCTTAGAGAGCTTACACACGTGGTCGGGGTACCGCTCATCCTCAAAACCAGGGGGTTGCTCCACGTACACCTCCTCCTTTATTGGCCCGTTGAGGAAAGCGCTCTTCACATCCATTTGGTATAACCTGAAAGAATGGTGAGCGGCATATGCTAGCAAAATACGAATAGACTCTAGCCTAGCCACAGGAGCAAAAGTCTCCTCAAAGTCCAAACCTGCGACTTGGGCATAACCTTTTGCCACAAGTCGAGCCTTGTTCCTCGTCACTACCCCGTGCTCGTCCTGTTTGTTGCGGAAAACCCACTTGGTTCCCACAACATTTTGCTTGGGACGAGGCACCAGCGTCCAAACTTCGTTGCGCTTGAAGTTGTTAAGTTCCTCCTGCATGGCCAACACCCAATCCGGATCTAGCAAGGCCTCCTCTACCCTGAAAGGCTCAATAGAGGAGACAAAAGAGTAATGTTCACAAAAATTAACTAATCGAGACCGAGTAGTTACTCCCTTGCTAATGTCACCCAGAATTTGGTCGACGGGATGATCCCTTTGAATCATCGCTCGAACTTGGGTTGGAGGTGCCGGTTGCGCTTCTTCCTCCATCACATGATCATCTTGTGCTCCCCCTTGATCACACGCCTCCTTTTGATGAACCTGTTCATCATCTTGAGTTGGGGGATGCACCAAGGTTGAGGAAGAAGGTTGATCTTGCACATCTTGTTCCTGTGGTCGCACATCACCAATCGCCATGGTTCGTATAGCGGCCGTCGGAACATCTTCTTCATCTACATCATCAAGATCAACAACTTGCTCTCTTGGAGAGCCATTAGTCTCATCAAATACAACGTCGCTAGAGACTTCAACCAAACCCGATGATTTGTTGAAGACCCTATACGCCTTTGTATTTGAATCATAACCTAATAAAAACCCTTCTACAGCTTTGGGAGCAAACTTAGAATTTCTACCCTTCTTCACTAGAATGTAGCACTTGCTCCCAAAAACACGAAAGTAAGATACATTGGGTTTGTTACCGGTTAGTAGCTCATATGACGTCTTCTTGAGGAGGCGGTGAAGGTAGACCCTGTTGATGGCGTGGCAAGCCGTGTTCACGGCTTCCGACCAAAAGCACTCGGGGGTCTTGAACTCTCCAAGCATCGTCCTCGCCATATCGATTAGCGTCCTGTTCTTCCTCTCTACCACACCATTTTGCTGTGGTGTGTAGGGAGCGGAGAACTCGTGCTTGATCCCTTCCTCCTCAAGAAACTCCTCCACTTGTAGGTTCTTGAACTCGGACCCGTTGTCGCTCCTAATCTTCTTCACCTTGAGCTCAAACTCATTTTGAGCTCTCCTGAGGAAGCGCTTGATGGTCCCTTGGGTTTCAGACTTATCCTGCAAAAAGAACACCCAAGTGAAGCGGGAAAAGTCATCAACAATAACTAAACCATACTTACTTCCTCCTATGCTTAGATAGGCGACGGGTCCGAAGAGGTCCATATGCAGCAGCTCCAGAGGTCTTGACGTGGTCATCACATTCTTGCTGTGATGTGCTCCTCCAACTTGTTTACCTGCCTGACAAGCTGCACAAGGTCTATCTTTTTCGAAATAAACATTGGTTAGACCTATCACGTGTTCTCCCTTTAGAAGCTTGTGGAGATTCTTCATCCCCACATGTGCTAAGCGGCGATGCCACAGCCAGCCCATGCAAGTCTTAGCCATTAAGCATGCATCTAGACCGACTTCTTCTTTTGCAAAATCTACTAAGTAAAGCTTGCCGTCTAGTACACCCTTAAAAGCTAGTGAACCATCACATCTTCTAAAGACAGACACATCTACATTTGTAAATAAACAATTATATCCCATTTGACATAATTGACTAACAGATAGCAAATTATATCCAAGACTCTCCACTAGGAATACATTTGATATAGAATGCTCATTAGAAATTGCAATTTTACCTAACCCTTTTACCTTGCCTTGATTCCCATCACCGAATATAATTGAATCTTGGGAATCCTTATTCTTGACGTAGGAGGTGAACATCTTCTTCTCCCCCGTCATATGGTTTGTGCATCCGCTGTCGATAATCCAGCTTGAACCCCCGGATGCATAAACCTGCAAGGCAAATTTAGGCTTGGGTCTTAGGTACCCAACTCATGTTGGGTCCTGCAAGGTTAGCACAAATATCTTTAGGGACCCAAATGCAAGATTTATCTCCCTTGCATCTAGCCCCTAATTTCCTAGCAACTACCTTCTTACCCTTTCTACAAATAGCAAAGGGAGTATTGCAAGCATAATAAATGGTAGAAGGTTTGTTTACAACTTTTCTAGGAACATGAGCAAAATTTCTCCTAGGCATATGCGCAACATTTCTCCTACTCATATCTCTATCATGCTTATGAGAGGAACTAGAGGCAATCATGGTATGAGAATCATAAACATGTGAATCAAAATCATTATAAGCACTTCTAGCATGTCTCCTATCATTATACATAAAGGCATGGTTCTTTTTAGCGTTACTAGCCATAGGGGCCTTCCCTTTCTCCTTGACGAAGACGGGGGCCTTATTGCTTGTTAAGTTCTTGGCTTCCCTCTTGAAGCCAAGCCCATCCTTAATTGAGGGGTGTCTACCAACCGTGTAGGCATCCCTTGCAAATTTTATTTTATCAACTTCATTCTTGCTAGTCTTAAGTTGGGCATTAAGACTAGCCACTTCATCATTTAGTTTTGAAATTGACACTAAGTGTTCACTACAAGCATTAACATCAAAATCTTTACACCTAGTACAAATTTCAACATGTTCAACACAGGAATTAGATTTATATGCTACTTCTAATTTAGCACTTAAATCATTTTTAACACCTTGTAAGGTAGAAATGGTTTCATGACAGGTAGATAGTTCACTAGAAAGCATTTCATTTCTTTTAATTTCTAGAGCAAGAGAATTTTGTGCACTAACAAATTTATCATGCTCCTCATATAAAAGATCCTCTTGTTTTTCTAGTAATCTATTCTTGTCATTTAAAGCATCAATCAACTCATTAATCTTATTAATTTTAGATCTATCTAAGCCTTTGAACAAGCAAGAATAATCTATGTCATCATCATCACTAGACTCACTATCACTAGAAGAAGCATAAGTGGAGTCTTGAGTACTCACCTTCTTCTCCCTTGCCATAAGGCAAGTGAGACGCTCGTTGGGGAAGAGAGCCGATTTGTTGAAGGCAGTGGCGGCGAGTCCTTCGTTGTCGGAGTCGGAGGAGGAGCAATCCGAGTCCCACTCCTTTCCTAGATGCGCCTCGCCCTTTGCCTTCTTGTATTGCTTCTTCTTCTCTCTTTTGTTCCCCTTTTCCTGGTCACTTTCATTATCGGGACAGTTAGCGATAAAATGACCAAGCTTACCGCATTTGAAGCATGAGCGCTTCCCCTTGGTCTTGGTCTTGCTTGGCTGCCCCTTGCGACCATTTAGCGCCGTCTTGAATCGCTTGATGATGAGAGCCATCTCTTCATCATTGAGTCCGGCCGCCTCAATCTGTGCCACCTTGCTGGGTAGCGCCTCCTTGCTTCGTGTTGCCTTGAGAGCAAGGGGTTGCGGCTCGTTGATCGGACCGTTCAACGCTTCGTCGACGTATCTTGCCTCCTTGATCATCATCCGCCCGCTTACGAATTTTCCAAGCACTTCCTCGGGCGTCATCATCGTGTACCTGGGATTCTCACGAATATTGTTCACGAGATGAGGATCAAGTACGGTAAAGGACCTGAGCATTAGGCGGACGACGTCGTGGTCCGTCCATCGCGTGCTCCCGTAGCTTCTTATCTTGTTGATAAGGGTCTTGAGCCGGTTGTACGTTTGCGTTGGCTCCTCGCCCCTTATCATCGCGAACCGTCCAAGCTCTCCCTCCACCAACTCCATCTTGGTGAGCAAGGTGACGTCGTTCCCCTCATGAGAAATCTTGAGGGTGTCCCAGATTTGCTTGGCGTTGTCCAAGCCGCTCACTTTATGGTATTCATCCCTGCACAAGGAAGCTAGAAGAACAGTAGTAGCTTGTGCATTCTTATGAATTTGTTCATTAATGAACATGGGACTATCCGAACTATCAAAGTGCATCCCACTCTCTACAATCTCCCATATACTAGGATGGAGAGAGAATAGGTGACTACGCATTTTGTGGCTCCAAAATCCGTAGTCCTCTCCATCAAAGTGTGGGGGCTTGCCGAGTGGAATGGAGAGCAAATGTGAATGTGAACTTTGCGGAATACGAGAGTAATCAAAAGAAAAGTTCGAATTAACCGGTTTTCTCCTCTCGTAGTCGTTGTGGTCCTCATCCTTTTGGGAAGAAGTAGACTCGTCGCTGTCGTAGTAGACGATCTCCTTGATGCGCCTTGTCTTCTTCTTCTTCCCTTCCTTCCGTCTTTGGCCCGAGCCAGAGTCGGTAGGCTTATCGTCCTTCGGCTCGTTGACGAAGGATTCCTTTTCTTTGTCATTGATCACAATACCCTTCCCCTTAGGATCCATCTCTTCGGGCGGTTAGTCCCTTTGTGAAGAGAACGCCTCTGATACCAATTGAGAGCACCTAGAGGGGGGGTGAATAGGTGATCCACAAGAGAATCAAGCACAGAGGTGACACAGTGGTTTTATCCCGTGGTTCGGTCAAGACCAACGCTTGCCTACTCCACGTTGTGGCGTCCCAACGGACGAGGGTTGCAATCAACCCCTCTCAAGCGGTCCAAAGACCCACTTGAATACCATGGTGTTTTGTTGTTCCTTTCACTATCCCGTTTGCAAGGAATCTCCACAAATTGGAGTCTCTTGCCCTTACAAGTATATGATCACAAATGAAACACAGAGTAAGGGAGGGAAGCAACACACACAAATCCACAGCAAAAGCGCGCACACACGGCCAAGAATCGAGCTCACAAGACTATCTCAGAGTTCTCACTTAGAACAGAGCTCGAATCACTTAGAAACACAAACGAATGCGCAGAGACTTAGTGTGGATGATCAAGAATGCTCAAAGGTTGCTTGTATGTATCCTCCATGCGCCTAGGGGCCCCTTTTATAGCCCCAAGGCAGCTAGGAGCCGTTGAGAGCAAATCCGGAAGGCCATCCTTGCCTTCTGTCGTCGGGGGCACCGGACAGTCCGGTGCACACCGGACAGTGTCCGGTGCCCGATTTGTTTCCATAACAGGCGCTTCTGACCGTTGCCGACCGTTGGAAGATCTGGAGCCGTTGGCGCACCGGACATGTCCGGTGCACACCGGACAGTCCGGTGCCTTCTTCCGACCGTTGGCTCCGCCACGTGTCCCGCGCAGATTGCGCGGCCGACCGTTGGCCCGGCCGACTGTTGGCTCACCGGACAGTCCGGTGCACACCGGACAGTCCGGTGAATTTTAGCCGTACGCCGTCGGCGAATTCCCGAGAGCGGCCAGTTCGAGCCGAGTCAGCCTGGCGCACCGGACACTGTCCGGTGCACACTGGACACTGTCCGGTGCACACCGGACAGTCCGGTGCTCCAGGTCGAGCTGAGATTTGGCAGCACACAGCCAAGTCTTTTCTCCTCTTCTTCTTTTCTTCTACTTTCTGTTTCTAACACTTAGACAAGTATATTAGTACTCAAAACCAATGTACTAAGGCTTAGAAACATACCTTTATCCTTGATTTGTACTTTGTCCACCATTTTGCAATTCGGCACTTGTGTTGGGCACTAAATCACCAAAATACTTAGAAATGGCCCAAGGGCACATTTCCCTTTCAATTGCCAACCTTAGAAATGAAAATGCTAAATTAATTGCTAAGGTTGATTCTCATGTTTGTATTGATTCAACTTCCTATCCTAGAAATGATAATGTTGATTTGCTTGCTAGGATTGATGAGTTGAATGTTTCTATTGCTAGCCTTAGAAATGAGAATGAGAAATTGATTGCTAAGGCTAAAGAATTAGATGTTTGCAATGTTACAATTTCCGACCTTAGAACTAAGAATGATATGTTGCATGCTAAGGTTGTAGAATTAAAATCTTGCAAACCATCTACATCTACCGTTGAGCACACTTCTATTTGCACTAGATGTAGAAATGTTGATATCAATGCTATTCATGATCACATGGCTTTAATTAAACAACAAAATGATCATATAGCATTATTAGATGCAAAAATTGCCGATCATAACTTAGAAAATGAAAAGTTTAAATTTGCTAGAAGTATGCTCTATAATGGGAGACGCCCGGGCATCAAGGATGGCATTGGCTTCCAAAGGGGAGACAATGTCAAACTTAATGCCCCTCCAAAGAATTTATCTAACTTTGTCAAGGGCAAGGCTCCCATGCCTCAGGATAACGAGGGTTACATTTTGTACCCTGCCGGCTATCCTGAGAGCAAAATTAGGAGAACTCATTCTAGGAAGTCTCACTCTGGTCCTAACCATGCTTTTATGTATAAGGGTGAGACATCTAGTTCTAGGCAACCAACCCGTGCCAAGTTGCCTAGAAAGAAAACTCCTAATGCATCAAATGATCATGATATTTCATTCAAAACCTTTGATGCATCATATGTTTTAACTAACAAATCCGGCAAGGTAGTTGCCAAAATTGTTGGGGGCAAACACAAGGGCTCCAAAACTTCTGTTTGGGTACCCAAAGTTCTTGTTTCTAATGCCAAAGGACCCAAAACCGTTTGGGTACCTAAAGTCAAGAACTAAAATTGTTTTGTAGGTTTATGCATCCGGGGGCTCAAGTTGGATACTCGACAGCGGGTGCACAAACCACATGACAGGGGAGAAAAAGATGTTCTCCTCATATGAGAAAAACCAAGATCCCCAACGAGCTATCACATTCGGGGATGGAAATCAAGGTTTGGTCAAAGGATTGGGTAAAATTGCTATATCACCTGACCATACTATTTCCAATGTTTTTCTTGTAGATTCGTTAGATTACAATTTGCTTTCCGTATCCCAATTATGTCAAATGGGCTACAACTGTCTATTTACTGATGTAGGTGTCACTGTCTTTAGAAGAAGTGATGATTCAATAGCATTTAAGGGAGTGTTAGAGGGTCAGCTATACTTGGTAGATTTTGATAAAGCTGAACTCGACACTTGCTTGGTTGCTAAGACTAACTTGGGTTGGCTCTGGCACCGCCGACTAGCCCATGTTGGGATGAAGAATCTTCACAAGCTTCTAAAGGGAGAACACATTTTAGGACTAACCAATGTTCATTTTGAGAAAGACAGGATTTGTAGCGCATGCCAAGCCGGGAAGCAAGTTGGCACTCATCATCCACACAAGAACATCATGACTAGTGACAGGCCACTGGAGCTCCTACACATGGACCTATTCGGCCCGATCGCTTACATAAGCATCGGCGGGAGTAAGTACTGTCTAGTTATTGTGGATGATTATTCCCGCTTCACTTGGGTGTTCTTTTTGCAGGACAAATCTCATACCCAAGAGACCTTAAAGGGATTCTTGAGACGAGCTCAAAATGAGTTCGGCTTAAGGATCAAGAAAATTAGAAGCGACAACGGGACGGAGTTCAAGAACTCTCAAGTTGAAGGCTTCCTTGAGGAGGAGGGCATCAAGCATGAGTTCTCTTCTCCCTACACTCCACAACAAAATGGTGTAGTGGAGAGGAAGAATCGAACTCTATTGGACATGGCAAGAACCATGCTTGATGAGTACAAGACACCGGATCGGTTTTGGGCCGAGGCGGTCAACACCGCCTGCTACGCCATCAACCGGTTATATCTTCACCGAATCCTCAAGAAGACATCTTATGAACTCCTAACCGGTAAAAAGCCAAATATTTCATATTTTAGAGTTTTTGGTAGCAAATGCTTTATTCTTGTTAAGAGAGGTAGAAAATCTAAATTTGCTCCTAAAACTGTAGAAGGCTTTTTACTAGGATATGACTCAAACACAAGGGCATATAGAGTCTTTAACAAGTCCTCAGGACTTGTTGAAGTTTCTTGTGACGTTGTGTTTGATGAGACTAATGGCTCTCAAGTAGAGCAAGTTGATCTTGATGAGATAGGTGAAGAACAGGCTCCATGCATAGCACTAAGGAACATGTCCATTGGGGATGTGTGTCCTAAGGAATCCGAAGAGCCTTCAAGTGCACAAGATCAACCATCCTCCTCTATGCAAGCATCTCCACCAACTCAAATTGAGGATGAGGCTCAAGATGTTGAACAAGAAGATCAAGAAGATGAGCCACCTCAAAATGACGGCAACGATAAAGGGGGAGATGCAAATGATGAAGACAAGGAGGATGAACAACCAAGGCCGCCACACCCAAGAGTCCACCAAGCAATACAACGAGATCACCCCGTCGACACCATCCTCGGCGACATTCATAAGGGGGTAACTACTCGATCTCGTGTTGCACATTTTTGTGAACATTACTCTTTTGTTTCCTCTATTGAGCCACACAGGGTAGAGGAAGCACTTCAAGATTCGGATTGGGTGATGGCGATGCAAGAGGAGCTCAACAATTTCACAAGGAATGAGGTATGGCATTTGGTTCCACGTCCTAATCAAAATGTTGTAGGAACCAAGTGGGTCTTCCGCAACAAGCAAGACGAGCATGGTGTGGTGACAAGGAACAAAGCTCGACTCGTGGCCAAGGGGTATTCACAAGTCGAAGGTTTGGATTTTGGTGAAACCTATGCACCCGTAGCTAGGCTTGAGTCAATTCGCATATTATTGGCCTATGCTACTTACCATGGCTTCAAGCTTTATCAAATGGACGTGAAGAGTGCCTTCCTCAATGGACCAATCAAGGAGGAGGTCTATGTTGAGCAACCTCCCGGCTTTGAAGACAGTGAGTACCCTAACCATGTTTATAGGCTCTCTAAGGCGCTTTATGGGCTCAAGCAAGCCCCAAGAGCATGGTATGAATGCCTTAGAGATTTCCTTATTGCAAATGGCTTCAAAGTCGGCAAAGCCGATCCTACTTTATTCACCAAAACACTTGATAATGATTTGTTCGTATGCCAAATTTATGTTGATGATATTATATTTGGGTCTACTAACGAATCTACATGTGAAGAATTTAGTAGGATCATGACACAGAAATTCGAGATGTCAATGATGGGGGAGTTGAAGTATTTCCTAGGATTCCAAGTCAAGCAACTCCAAGAGGGCACCTTCATTAGCCAAACGAAGTATACTCAAGACATTCTAAGCAAGTTTGGAATGAAGGATGCCAAGCCCATCAAGACACCCATGGGAACCAATGGGCATCTCGACCTCGACACGGGAGGTAAGTCCGTGGATCAAAAGGTATACCGGTCGATGATTGGTTCATTGCTTTATTTATGTGCATCTCGGCCGGACATTATGCTTTCCGTATGCATGTGTGCAAGATTCCAAGCCGACCCTAAGGAATCACACCTTACGGCCGTAAAACGAATCTTGAGATATTTGGCTTATACTCCTAAGTTTGGGCTTTGGTACCCTCGGGGATCCACATTTGATTTGATTGGTTATTCGGATGCCGATTGGGCGGGGTGTAAGATTAATAGGAAGAGCACATCGGGGACTTGCCAGTTCTTGGGAAGATCCTTGGTGTCATGGGCTTCAAAGAAGCAAAATTCAGTCGCTCTTTCTACCGCCGAAGCCGAGTATATTGCCGCAGGCCATTGTTGCGCGCAATTGCTTTGGATGAGGCAAACCCTGCGGGACTACGGTTACAAATTAACCAAAGTTCCTCTTCTATGTGATAATGAGAGTGCAATCCGCATGGCGGATAATCCCGTCGAGCATAGCCGCACTAAACACATAGCCATTCGGTATCATTTTCTTCGGGATCACCAACAAAAGGGGGATATCGGGATTTCATACATTAACACTAAAAATCAATTAGCCGATATCTTTACCAAGCCACTTGATGAACAATCTTTTACCAGACTTAGGCATGAGCTTAATATTCTTGATTCTAGGAATTTCTTTTGCTAAACTTGCACACATAGCTCATAAGAATACCTTTGATCATGTCTCTTTTATATGCTATGACTAATGTGTTTTCAAGTGTATACCAAACCAAGTCATAGGTATATTGAAAGGGAATTGGAGTCTTCGGCGAAGACAAAGGCTTCCACTCCGCTCTACTACTCATCCTTCGCCGTCGCTCCGCATCACTCTCCAACGTTGGTATAATCTTCACTCATTTATTTTATGACCAAAGGAGGAGAAAGTACTTTTAAGGGCTTATGTCTCACTCAAAGTATCCGTTTTTGGCGATTCATGCCAAAGGGGGAGAAAATATGAGCCCAAAGCAAAAGGACCGCACCACCACCCTAATTTTAAAATAAATTGATGATTTTCAATTAGTAAATTTCAAAATTGGTATCTCTTTGTGTTCTAAAGGGGGAGCAAGTAGTATATTCAAAATTGATGACTTAAAACCCTCTTGAACACTAAGAGGAGACTTTATTTGAGGGGGAGTTTTGTTTAGTCAAAGGAAAAGCATTTGGAACAAAGGAAGAAAATTTCAAAACTTGAAAATGCTTTGCAAAATCTTATTCATTTACCTTTGACTATCTTGCAAAAGGACTTTGAAAAGAATTTACAAAAGAGTTTGCAAAAACAAAACTTTTTGGTGCAAATATGGTCCAATATGTCAAAAACAAAGAAAACAATCCATGCGCATCTTGTAAGCATTTATATTGGCTTAATTCCAAGCAACCTTTGCACTTACATTATGCAAACTAGTTCAATTATGCACTTCTAGATTTGCTTTGGTTTGTGTTGGCATCAATCACCAAAAAGGGGGAGATTGAAAGGGAATTAGGCTTACACCTAGTCCCTAAATAATTTTGGTGGTTGAATTGCCCAACACAAATATTGGACTAACTAGTTTGCTCTAGTGTATAAGTTATACAGGTGCAAAAGGTTCACACTCAGCCAATAAAAAGATCAAGTTTTGGATTCAACAAAGGAGCAATGAGGCAACCGAAGGCACCTCTGGTCTGGAGGCACCGGACTGTCCGGTGTACACCGGACAGTGTCCGGTGCGCCCAGAGGACTCCAACTTGAACTCGCCACCTTCAGGAATTTCTCAAGCCGCTTCGCTATAATTCACCGGACTGTCCGGTGTACACCGGACAGTGTCCGGTGCTCCAAGGAAGCGCGGCCTCCGCAACTCGCCAGCCTCGGGTTCGCGCGGCAGCCGCTCCGCTATAATTCACCGGACATGTCCGGTGTGCACCGGACTGTCCGGTGTACCAGCGGAGCAACGGCTATTTCGGCGCCAACGGCTACCTGCGCTGCATTTAATGCGCGCGCAGCGCGCGCAGACGTCAGGCGCGCCCATACTGGCGCACCGGACAATGAACAGTTGTTGTCCGGTGTGCAACGGACACCCAGGCGGGCCCAGAAGTCAGAAGCTCCAACGGTCAGAATCCAACGGCATTGATGACGTGGCGGGGGCACCGGACATGTCCGGTGTGCACCGGACTGTCCGGTGCACCATCGACAGACAGCCTCCACCAACGGTCAAGTTTGGTGGTTGGGGCTATAAATACCCAACCACCCCACCATTCATTGCATCCAAGTTTTCCAACTTCCAACCACTATACAAGAGCTAGCATTCATTGCAAAGCACACCAAAAGAGATCAAATCCTCTCTCAACTCCACACCAAGCCCTAGTGACTAGAGAGAGTGATTTGTAGTGTTCATTTGAGCTCTTGCGCTTGGATCGCTTCTTCTTCTTTGGCATTCTTTCTTGTGATCAAACACTCACTTGTAATTGAGGCAAGAGACACCAATTGTATGGTGGTCCTTGCGGGAAGTTTGATTCCCAAGTGATTTGAGAAAGAGAAGCTCACTCGGCCCGAGGGACCGTTTGAGAGAGGGAAGGGTTGAAAGAGACCCGGCCTTTGTGGCCTCCTCAACGGGGAGTAGGTTTGAGAGAACCGAACCTCGGTAAAACAAATCCGCGTGTCTCACTTCATTATTCGCTTGCGATTTGTTTTGCGCCCTCTCTCGCGGACTCTATTATATTTCTAACGCTAACCCGGCTTGTAGTTGTGATTATTTTTGAGATTTTCAGTTTCGCCCTATTCACCCCCCCTCTAGGCGACTTTCAATATGATTAGAGACCTTATTAGCACATTGATAGAAGAAAATGTGTATTCACAATTCTCGTTAGCCTTGGATAGATCAAGTGAGAGTTAGTACATGTTACCCTTAGTGATCGGTATCACATTAATGGCTTGGAAGCGATCGGGAGTTCAATGATCGCCTAGAAAACTAGTGGTCATGTGAGAGTTAGCGTTGATTACTCTTGGTGATCGATATCACATAGGTAACTTAGTGACGACCGAGAAATCAGTGATGGCCCAAAGATCTTGTGGTTATCCAACTCAAAGTGTATATGGTCGTAAGTGGTTCACCGTATCAGAGTGGTAAAGAACCAATATGTAGAAACCACTTAGTCTTTATGCGGATTGAGTGATGGGATGAACACCCCTTATGGTCATGTTCGGTTACACCAATCCAGAAGAGGATTGGAGGGGATTAAATCCCCTCGTAGTTAAAAATGACTTTTTTGACTACGAGAGGATTTAATCCCCTCCAATCTCCTTCTGGATTGGTGTAACCGAACAAGCCCTACGTGGGCTCTCCAATGAAGATGATCAGTGGAGAGGGTAGACTATTTGATACCTTAGAAAAACATTGCTGAGAAGAAGAGCTTCTGGTAGTCCAAAACCGAAACTATGCATGTCAAGAACGATGATACTATAGGATGCGGTGGGATATCCTAAGCGTAATGGTCACCTGGTATGGTACCTGGGGCCGCCACCGAATGAACCATTTCGCTTCACTGACATCAGTCTGCCTTCCCGTTCTGCACATTAATTTTCTGTGTAATCTTCACGCGGGCTTTGCACATAGACTCGTTTTTTTAGACAAGTAAAAAGTTCAGCGCGGCTTATCTCTGGCTACGGATCCGGACGGGATGCACAGTGAACTGCATCAAGGGAAGGAAAAAGGAAGGAACAAACGCGTAGTATTTACCTTTGACTAACCGAACACATCATAGACACAGCACGAGTCAATTCTTCTTCGAAGAATCGTCAGAGGGTAGACGACGACGACGACGACGAGACGCAGAGCTGGCCCTCGCCCTATCTCTGACGACGAGGGTACAGGGTACTAGAACCCTTGTGGTATACGAAACCGTAAAGCTTCATGAATTGGATGACTGGGATCCACATCTACCAAGCTGTCCACCGCATAATCCTTTATTTTCAATAAAACAGCTCACAGACATATTATCGCAAAACGGTATCGGGGAGAGAGAGAGAGAGAGAGAGAGAGAGAGAGAGAGAGAGAGAATTGTAGGAGACGTTGAGCTCAAGCAAACTGGACAGATCAGCAAATGTAGTTGGGATTTCACCAGTCAGCACGTTGTGATTAAGAAACAAACTTTCCAACAGTGCAAGGTTACCAAGCTCTGATGGAATATTGCCAGAGAGAGGTGGTCTGCAAGCTCGACAGCAGACCCAGCTCCTTTGGTATTTCACCAGATAACTAACTGGTTGCCGCCAATCTACCAGAGAGAGGTGCTGTTAAATGTGAGTTTACCAAGAACGGGCGGTATATCTACCCAGTTAGCCTACTCTCGGCAAAAGTTAGCAGCTCCAGCTGTGGCAGCCTACCAACTTCATTTGGCAAGGAACCTTCAAAGCTATTCTGGCTGAGGTGAAGGCGTTGCAACACTGTACAATCGAAAATTTCTAGTGGAATGTTTCCTCCTAGTCTATTAGGTGAGATATTGAAGACAACGAGTTTTGACAAATTACCAATTTCTCGAGGCAACTCTGACGTGAACTAATTATTTGTAAGGTCCCGCCTTTGCAGAGACTTGCAATTGACGAGGAACAGGTCCGCTAAATTTGTTTCGACCCAGTTCAACTGTTGTCAAATTTACTAGATTGCAGAGATCAGTGGGGAAGCTTCCCGTCAGACTGTTGTTACCAAAACAGACTATTGTTGAAGAGTTGCCAGAAAGCATATTGTTGAAGAGTTGCAGTTGGATTAGATTTGTCATGTACTGAAATCCAGCTGGAACCGTGCCACTGAGTGAATTGGCCGATAGATCAAGTTTACTAAAGTTTTTCAACCCACACAACTCTGTAGGAATAGGTCCTGTAAGCTGGTTCAGGAAGAGGTATAGTAAATTCAAGCCTGGAATGTTGCCTAACTCCTTTGATATACCTCTAGTTAAGAAATTATCTAAAAATCAATCTCTTTTGCAAGAGAAAGATTCGCAATGTCAGATGTGTTGGCGCCGATCTGGGTGTCAATAACTGTGAGGTGTACCGGCGGCGGTGTTCTCTACGGCGGCGCGGACAGTCCGCAGCCTTGGATCGGACGGTCCGTGACCTGGCGCAAAGGCGGGTCTTCCCTGCGGTGAAGCCGGATGGTCCGCGCATGCGCAGGGGCGATGGCGTTCGCCAACAACACCTGAATCTCGCTCCTGGGAGGGACCCCGTCAGCTGTAGAGATCCTAGGGTTCATCATGGGATCGGCAGGCCACCCAACACGCCTCTAGACAATGTAAAGTCAAAGAGAGATGAAGATTGAGGTGAATAAGGCTATGTTACTGTCTAATCCTACGACAAAAGGTAAAGAACGGAAGATATATTGATTTTAGTCCGATTGTTGGTCTTCGCAATCGGTCGTATCCTTTCATATATATAAGGAGTGAGGTATGGACCCGTTTCTAGCCGTTTTCCAACAGTAGCCAAGGAATTAGAGGGATAAACACGTGCGGAAAAGGAATTTGTTACGCCTAATCTGATCTAATCGCGAACCGTCCGCGCCTAAGGGCAGACCGTCCGGCCGTGCGCAGTGCCACAAACGGTACTCAACAAGATGGAATTGTACCATGTAATGAATTCCCGTAAAGCTATAGCTTCTGAAGGTTCGTAATTTTTCATAATTGTTGCAGGCATGGGACCAACTAGATTATTGTAATACAGGGCAATTGTGCTGAGACTTGTACAGTTTCCTCTCTCTGAAGGAATAAGACCAGAAAGCTGATTTCCCCGAAGGATTAAATCGGTCATCAAGGTCAACCTCCGAATCTCTTTAGGCAAAGGACCCTCTAACTTATTTTGTGCAAGACCAAACACAGTTAATGTTCAGGCATTCACCTATCTCAACCAAATGTTGCCTAATATAAGATTCTGACCAAACCGAATATTTTTCAGCTTCTTCAGCTTGCCAAGTGAACGAGGTAGTGAACCACTGAGATTATTGCTGTATCCCACCAATTCCTGAAGCGATGCCATATTTCCAATCTCATCAGGTATCGGACCATGGAGCTTGTTGTTGCACAGATTAAACGTGACCAACTTATCTAGCTTCCCAAGCTCAGGGGGGTACTGTACCAACAAAACTGGTGTTATACAAGTTAATCACCTCCAATTTCGACAAGTTCCCAATCTCTGGAGGGATGATACTATACAACCCATTGAAGGATAGATCGAGGCGGTTCAGCTCAGACAGGCGTGTAATGTACATTAATGTCGCCTTTTCTTACCCCTTCGTCCTCCCTGTGCTTCTCTCCCTCTCCACGTGCGGTGCGCGCCGCCACCAGCTGCTCGCATAGCGGGTGCACCGCCATCTCCCCCTTGAGCAGCTGCTTCTCCTCTGTCGCCCCGGTCGCCACCGAGGACGACGAGCACTCAGCGCCCCCTCCGCCACAGTAGCCCACGCCCATGTGGCCATGTCTATGCTTAGGCTCCCTCCTGCTTGATCACCGCCACCACCACCCTGCATATATGACCGGCAGAGCTAGCAGCTAGCTAGCGGTTGCTAGCCGCGCTGCAGAGAGGCGACCGCAGCTAACTGTGGCCTGTGGGTGATGAAGATGAGGTCGGGCGGCCGGAGATGCAGGTGAAAATATATACAGTGTCGAGCGAACCGGTGCCCGGTGGAAGCTTGCAAGTTTATGTTTTCGCAAAATTCAACATATATGACGGCGGTTATTGCTATGTAAGTTGTCACATCGCATCGGATGGAAGATTTTAAGACCGGTCTATATATATATATATATATACTAGGTGAGTGCCCGTGCGTTGCAACGGAACCGTATAATAACACGATAACTTATGTATATATGTGTGTTATATTGTTATGAGAAAATATTTTGGAATCCATTTGTGATCCTATCCATACATAAATTTTGTTATTTTAATCTAATAACATACATCCATTCCATGCCACAGATTTTTCTTCTTCGTTCATCCGACCATGGTGCGCTTTCTGTCCCGTTGCCTCACTATTTTGCAAAGAGTAGACAAAAAGTCACTACTCACATCAGTGCAGCTAGCAACGAAGGCCTTGCGCTACCACAGGGGGCCAACAAGACCATGTCATACCTTGAGCCAGCTTGTTCTGGGTGGAACACCATTGCTTCCAAGTCTTTCTTTACGCCGCAAGGATTTTCTCCATCTGGTTCATCATCAAGATCAGTGCTATTACCCACATAAGTTTGCTAAGGCATGATTAACACAACATAACAGACCTGCATAAAAACCATAGTAAACAAGATGCCACGAACAAAAGGAAAAAAGCATAAACCCAATTGCAACTGGACTAATCTGTGTTACAGAGTCATAAATGTTTGCACAGATCAGTCGAGCCCAAGCACAGAATAACAGTTTAGCAAAACCAAATATTGACCAAACATATATGGAATTTGGCAATGGTAGTGAGTTCCTACACCAATAGAAAATGAGAAGAAAACGGAACAGGTGTTCTTTCTTTACATTGATGTCCAAGCCTTTACATCATTGATTTCAAATATCTAGTAATAAAAATTTAACGTTAGAAAAAATCAAATGCCCTTGAAGAAAATAATTGTAAAACCCCTGTTACCATGAGTCTTAAGCTATAAGCGTAACATAAGTCTTAAGATAGCTAACATAAATGTCCATTAACCAATAAGGGTTACAGAACAATTTAGGATATTCATGCTATACTGGTAACAGAACCCATATAGCATTCACATATAGCCATCAGTTATCAGACATATATAACACAAGCATATATGACATTCATGGAAGTTCACACGAACTGAAATTGTTCACAAAAGTCCACATAAATTGAAACTGGAACAAGTTCACAGAGCTACAAGGTGGCGACCAATACAAGTTCATAGAAGTACAAGAAACTTAATTCGTCCTACATTGCAGCAGTTTCCTTAGTGTCAACTTCTTTTTAAGCATACAAACACCTGAACCTTCACTTGGGCTCACTTGGCTAGATGTAGCCTAAACTTCGTTGGTACTGCCTTGCACTGCTAATGCCTGCCACCCTTCAACTACTACTGCCTGCATCACTTGTGCTGCTTCACCTTGTGTAACCTGAACTTCAGTACTCAACACAGTTGAGGATGGACATCCACTTATTGAAAATAGCACAAGACGACTACATAGAAACTGAAAAAATAAACATTGTTAGGTTGGAATGGTAGCACGAGATGACCATAGAAACGTAGTGGATCAATTATTCACCTATCATATACTGGTTGTGATGGTTCCTGTGAAGGCTCGTTTGCTCCAGCATCTTTTCAGGTCATTTGCTAATCTCCACCACACTAAGAGGGGACTTCAACAAAACTTCTTCCCTCAACCTGTAAATCATAATAAAACTATCATCCCAATTACGGATGAAGAAGCCATCCCGACGGTGTCTGCCTCCAGTCGACCCTGGAGGTCGTCGTAGAGCTGGTACTGGCCAACATCGCCTCCTCCAATTATGCCTCCAGTTTTCAAGAATGAAGAAGCCATGCATTAGGACTATTGCCATGTCATGATACGATACCTGAAGAAATGAAGCACATCTGCGACTTGATCAGTGAGATCAGCAACACATGGCACCGGCACATCTGACGACATTGGAGCTGCTCCCATCTGTAGGACTCTTAACAAAAGCCACACAACAAAGATCATGTAAGTAACCAACTCGAAATACAGAGGCAGCACACCTTATCACAGGGATTGAACCAGCATCACTGGCCTCGTGCCCCTGGGGATTGGTGTGGTAGACGCAGAAGTTGTGTAGCAGCAAAGACGCCACTTCCGAGCAGAAGAAAAATCCTTGGAAACAGGACATGTCTGTCCAAGCCAATAGGAAGCAGCGAGATATAAACAATGTTAAGTCTTGGCAGTGAATCAGAAAAAATCTTCGATCGACAGCACTTACAGTTCAGAGCTACATCCGGGTACATTATAAGCGTTGGCTTGTCCCCGTCTCTGTACACGGCAACAGTCATAGAACCACATCTCGTCCTCACAAGATGTTCCTGGGGAAGAAGAAGAAAAAGTAGTCACCTTTTAGCAGCTATTTCAGCAGCACCGACACTGACCACACCAAGCCAAAAAGAAGAATAGAAAAAAAAGAGAGAACATCATGGAAGTGGAACAGACAAAGTTTGGCAGATTTCATATGACTCCCATACACATTTACCAAATACAGGTAGTAGTTTTAAGAAGAAACATTAGAATTCTGGCATGCTGTTTCACTGAACGTATTACTATATAAATTGAGTTTCACCGAACCAGTCATCTATCTCTAAGCAGAACGAAAGGGCTAGACTCTACACAACAGCACATAAAAAAACCAAACTCAATTCAATTGCCATCTAATAAACTAACTGAAATCAACCAGTACAAAAAATAGAGCCGCGTGGCCCAAAATTCAAGTTCAAAGACTTTAGCCTATCCTTTGATTGGAATAAATGGCAAGATGTAATATGCTAGAAGCACGAGTAATCTAATCAAGGTGCCAGATAGTTTACCTTGGCTGGAAACGTGACAGATATGAAGTTTGGCTGTCAAGAGTTCCCTAAGCCTCCTGATAGCCTTCACTTTGTTTGCTAGGACATCAAGCAGAGGGATCAAACCTGTGATGGACGCACGTTTAAAAAACTTCATAATATAAATATAAAGCATAAACATAACAATGCATTTTAGGTTTGAATCAATAATGTATTAATATATAATACAAAGATTCAAACCAAATGAACAGACACATCTTGTGCAAAATTCAGGCCCAAAGACATGCCATTCTCAACTCTTTCAGTTTTATCCTACCAATCTAGCATGTCTTTCAGTTTTTTAATCTTTTCAGTTTACTACATGCAGCGTGGTCAGTGGATTAAGAAGTAGTAGACACCTAATATTAATTAGGGAAAACTGCATAAACATGCTTGCAAATTTAGGGGGTTTTCAAATACCCACTTGCAAGTATTTTGTGTCAAACACCCGCTCCAAATTAAGATGTTGCTGGTCAATTGCACTTGGATGAAACAGTAAAACAGCTGAAGGAGGATAGAAATTAGTACCAATAACCATCTCCTTCATATTGAAATTTTACTGGTGCGTATGGGCAGATTTAACACGGTGTGAAATTATAGTGCCATGTAATGTCTGGCTTCACTGTCCCACTTGATAAATGAGAACTACATGTATGTAACCTAACAAAAGGAAAACGTAGATTGTTACCAGAGCATCAAAATGGTGGTCCCTTTGCAAACGATCCGGCTAATGTTGTAACCAACTAAAAGAGAAAAAATATGCAAAGAATACTGTCAGTAATAATATCACAGTAGGTTGTCATAGTGTGCACTGAAGGAGATGAAATGCAATGTAATGATTGAAAGTGACAAAATGAACTCTCCGACAGCTAAAATACGTCAGCAGTAAACTTAGTCATGAATTAGTACCAATAACCATCTCCTTCGTTTTGAATTTTTTTAGAAGCTGACCAATACCAAGCAGTAGCAGCACAGCCCAGCAAGACTGCAATGCGCTCAACAGACAGGGAATATTTTGCTGAGACAAAAAACTAAAACAAGCTTTGATTCACCTCTCCAACAGACAGGATCATGAACATCAAATCTGTCTTCATATTGGAAAACTATGCACCAATTCTTTTGCCAAAAAACTAAAAGGAGCATTGCAACAGTTGCTCTTGAGCATTGCAATGGTCTGCTCTTGTCTTCTTGGCTTAAGCAGTATGGTCTCTATGCTCTTGTCTTGTACATGGCATGCATGTGGGTGTTTTAGAGCCTATCAAAACTCCATCACCGTGCCCCCATTCTAATCCACATTTGGGAGTAAAAAATAAGCAAGATGGAACTAAACAGATAGGAACATAAGCATATCATATTAATAAAAGTGTAGAATGTCTAACAATACCTCTGAATTGGTACTAATTTCTTCAGGGATTAAAAGAATGGACAGAGGACAGGAACATGAACAACCTTAAGGAATGGTTCAGAAAGTGTAAAATGTCTAACAATACCTCTGAGATGAAAAGAACGGTTATGAATCGGTGAATCTGAGGAGAGTGGGGATGGGTTGGAGGACTCACCTCTGTCCATCCTTCTAATAGCAGTCGATTGAGGCAAGGAAGGGGGCGCAGTGAATGTTGTCGCCGCGTATGGAATGGGGCACGTCCACGGATCTCACCTTCCGGTTTGGTGGGGGGCAGGTCAGGGGCGAGCTTGGAGGGGGGCGGGCTCGGGGGCAGGGTTGGTGGGGGCGCGAAGGTCGCGGCCTTCCTTCCTCTCCCTCGCGCGCAACCAGATCTCGCCTTATGGTGATGCCTGGCGGCTTTCCCAGTGGCGACTCGCGCGACCTTCCTTCCTCTCCCTCGCGCGCAACCGGATCTCGCTTTACGGTGATGCCGCGCGTCTTTCCCGGCGGCGACTCGCGCGGCCTTCCTTCCTCTCCCTCGTGCGGCATCACTGTGACGGCTGCTCTTGACGCGCGGAGCGCGAAACTGGTGGCGATGATTGGTGGTGAGTATCCCGGCGGTGGCTCGCGCGGGTGGTGGGGCGCGCGGAGCGTGAATCTGGCGGGGGTGGGCTGCCAGGGAAGGAAGGGCGGCGTTGGTGGGGGACTTGGCAGCATTTGGGGGAGTCGAGGAAGGAAGGGCACCCGGCAGCGAGATTGGTGGCGGGCGGGCTCGAGGTTGGTGGGGGCGCGGGCGAGATACCGTGACCTTGGCATCAATTCCTTCCATGTCGTGCGAGCGATGGCTGGCGCGTGCGGCGAGATTGGCGCGCGGGGAGGAAGCCGCGTGCGGGGCGGCGGGGGCACGGTGATGCCGTGGACGCCCTCGCTGTACCCTTAAGGTGTAGTAGAGATTAGCATCAACCGATATATACCGGAAGAATGCATATAAACTTTATACCCCAATAAAAACCCCCAATACACACAAGCTCGACATTGTATTACTTAACATATGTCATATAAAAGTTATATTAGGGGAAGCATAAGAACAACAAGAGGCTACTTTCATGTCAGAAAATGAACCAATACCAAGTTGTTTTTTGTAATAATGTATTATCTTTTTTTCTTTCATACTATTCGTGTGCTTATTATACACTTATCAACCATTACTAAGCGAAGAAGGGAGTAGGAGATGTGCAGAAACAATCATGCTAACCTTTGATAGTAGAATAGAGCACCTCTAAAATGCTTCAGTGGATCCAAGAATGGGAGAGCCTCTAATTGTCGACAAGCTGGGAAATTATTCAAAAAAAATAAAAGTTATATTAGGGGAAGCATAAGAACAACAAGAGGCTACTTTCATGTCAGAAATGAACGAAAACCAAGTTGTTTTTTTAATAATGTAACACAGCAAAAGAGTAGCCTAAAACAAAAAATTATCCATGAATTGAACTAAGGGATAGGAAAAGGTTTGTGCAAGACTAACACGCGATAGGACGTTTATCCATGATTTAATTAGCTGTGAATCCCATTATTAAATAATTAACAAGGCAATAATACAACCCACGGCACCATGAGAAATTAGTTGGGTAGATTTGAAAGAGAAGGTTAAGCTTAAGCACTTTGCCAACTGCCCATGCTGTTTTGAGGAAACCTGAATTCTGAGGCAGGATTAAGCACTTTGCAGGTTGGCATTTGAGCTGCTAAGAGCCTAATCGCAGGTTTTATCCAGTATTGTAAACAGCTGCTTGTAGGCTAGATGGATCTAGTACTAAATCCTCTCTTCACTGAAAATCTCAGTTCTACACTCATCCGATTAAAAGCACACAGACGTGTGTCGCTGTAATTATGATGTGTTGGCACACTAAGCAACGGTGACTACGAAACATGATTGATGCCTAGGATTTTTAATACTCAGCCAGTCACATTTTTAACTTGATTAGGTAGCTAATCCCCAATTGAGAATTGGGCATCAAAGGCGATTGCAGCACACTGGAGACGCCAAGTTGTTGCTAGCAAGGGGACAGCATGATCCGGCTACATCCCAAAACGAGCTACGTAGCTATTCCTACCATGTCTTTCCCATGACTTGAAAATTTGTGCAATCAAAGAACCAAAAGGCGGCGCCCGCCCGCCCCCTGCCTTTATTCGCTTTACAATGGCGCACCGTCCTCTTCTTGTGCACCCCAGTTGCATACTGGGGACACTGTCCTCTCCTCCCAACATAGTACTACATCTCAATCTGTTTCTGCAGATCTGTCAGTGATCAGGCTGAAGAAAGCAGGACTTGCATCTTTTGATGGTATGTTTTCAAACTTTGGTTAATGTTACTTTGAGGTTTTATATAAAAGTCAGCTGAATTTGCTTCACTTAAAACAAAGCTGTCAATTGCTAACTTAAAACTGTCTAGATCACAAACCTGAAGTGTGGGTGGCTTATAGGCATGTTCTATGATATTTTGAACGAGCACAATGCTAGTGCGCAACTTATTGCACAATAATAGGCAACCCGAAGTACTTTTCTTGTTACTCCCTCTGTCTCTGAATAAATCAATTTCTAGAGTTGTCTTCAGTAGAACTTTTTTTTAAGTTTGACTGTATTTATAGAAAATATCATTAAGATTAAAGACATCAGTTTAGTATCATTAGATTCACTATAAACAATATTTTCATATTGTGTTCTTTTGGTGTCATATCGGTAATTTCTTCTATAAATTTGGCCAAACATCGAAGAAGTTCGACTTAAGGCAAGTGTAGGAACTGATTTAATCAGAAACGAAGGGAGTACCTTGCTATTTATCTATGAAATGCTATGTCTGCTTTACACCAATATTTTTAATTTTGATGATCTTACTGTACAGAGAATAAGATGGAATCAGGATTGGCCTCAGTAGCCTAGGGTATGGAAGGCTGCGTTATTAGCAACAAAGAGATGGGGGCGTATGGCATGCCATCAGCCACCAACAATCCAGATGCCTCTGGTCAGTCCTTCAGCGAAGCGTTGAAGAGTTCGAGGAAGCATCTGTTGCAGTACGATGCCTTCGAATTTGCAGACGGTGGTCCAGGTGGTAAGGGCGCAAAGAAGAAAACGAAAAAAGCAAGGAACACAGGATCGGCGGAGGCGGCCAGTGCCATGTCGCTGCGGGGATGATGCGGCACGGCAAGGGCGGCAAGTGTCGCGCGCTGTGTTGCGGCGCGTCCTGGCTCAGTGTGTCCTCATCGGCGTCGTGCTCGATTTTGTCGTCTAGGGAGCAACCGAGCAGTGGCCGGAGGAATCCAGCTCCATCCTATGCGGCGGCGGCCATTCCAATGCTCCCTATCCAACTCCTCTCCAGTGGCTGAACCTCCCGAGATCAACGGTGCCCGAAGCTTCCCCCACCTCCCGAACGGACGCGGTGGTGCCCAGGCTTGCACGGTGGAGTCTCGCCAGAGCACTAAAACCCGATGATTAAGAACCCCAATCCCCTAGCCCGACGGATCAAAGCATAGAGAACCAGAGAGCGAAGTGGTGGGGTTTCATTACCGGCCTCCACGCAGTGTAGTTCTCTATTTGCGATGAGAGACGACCACGCGGTGATGAAGCGCTCCGGTGCGGAATTGGCCAAGCTTCAATCGATCACCGCCCACAGAGAATCCATCTGCGCGGTGCGTCGACACCGACTGCCATGGCACCGGCACCAGCAACTCCATCTATGCGGCGGTGCGAGGTGGCATCGGGGCCGGGGCTCGGGCCGGCGGGGTTCGATGGGTGCTCTAGGGTTGGGCTCTGTACGGGGGGTGGCTGAGGCGTGGGCGGTGGGGCAACGTGGTATCGGCGAGGGGGACGTGAGCGGGGGCCGACTGCGGCTCCCGCGGAGGAGGGGGAGAGCAGATTGGAGAAGGATGAAGGGCGAGGGCAGGATCTCGAATCCGGTGGCAAACGGCGGGGACGCTGGAGGCCACGGGTGGAAGCTGGCAAGCTGCGGCCCGGACGCTGCAGACCGCGGCTGGCGGCTGGCAAGCAGCGGGGACGCTAGAGACCGCGGTGGCAAGCTGCGGGGGCGACCGGGACGCTGCGTTCCTGATGGCTGGCGCCTGGCAAGCGGCGGGGTGCTGGAGATTAGGGTTTTTGGCAAGCGGCCGGGACGCTGCGTGCCTGATGGCTGTGTGGGATCGGACAATATCAGACGTCGGGAGAATGGACGGCTGAGATCGCAGAATGGTAGAACGGCAGGCTACCCTTACCGTCTTAATAAATAGTAGAGATAATAGTGCGAGTGCATCATGCCATAGAGCTGAAATAAAATCTGCATGGTACTTTGATATTTCAATGTAAAAAAAGGATATACCTCTTTCACTTGCTTTCCAACGGACAAGTTGAGATTTGCTCTAGCTAGTTGCCGCGCTTCCGGTACTGGTAGAAGCAGGCGCTTTTGGCGCATTATTTGTCACAAAAAAGAACACAATGAATTCCTTAGATTAAGTCTTTATCCCACCTTTCAGATGTAAGGTCAATGAGATCAACGACCTTGTTGAGTAATTCTCTAGATATGGTAGTTTAAAGAATATAAAACATGTATTTATCGAAACTGCCGATTGATTCTTGTCCTCCAACTTTTTTTAAGGCGACCATGGCAGGCACAGGCACGGTAAAGGTCCACAACGTCTCACTTAAAGCATCAGAGCAAGATATTAGTGAGTTCTTCTCATTTTCTGGTGAGATTGTGCATGTAGAATTGAAAAGGTTAGTGCCAATATCATCTCCATGATATATTTCGGTAGCATAAGCGCATGCATGATTTGACCTGGAATGCTTTTGCAGTTGTGATGAGCGTTCGCAATTTGCCTACATCACGTTCAGAGATAATCAAGGAGCAGAGAGGGATATGCTTCTTACGGTATAAGTTTTTGCGTTGGTTTCTACGGTCTGCTACAAATTATTTATGACGATGATCATCTTCATACACTTTGCCAATGAAATAAGGGCCTGCAAATTTAGTATTATATCCACTGATTTTGTTGAATGAGAGATGGTTACTACTACTACTTCTCTTTTTCTAGATTTGAGAGTCCTGAACTTAATATGAATATGCAGTTTGCATACATGGTTTCTTCCATGAAACTGCCGTGTATGATGTGTTCTTGTTATTGGTCTTTAACTACTATATTTTCCATCTCATTTGATTTTCTTGTCTTTTACCTAACATTGTGTTAAAGGTAACCTTTCTACACTTATGAATTCTATTACGTAAATCCGTGCTTTAATGCAGGGAGCGACTATAGAAGATATGGCTGTCATCATCACACCAGCCACCGATTACAAGCTACCAGCGTTTGTTTTAGCTGATCTAGAGGTAGAACCATGTTACATCAAATCCCCCATTAGCAAAATTTCTTTTAACAAGCTCAGACTCCTAATGCCGCCAACTGCATTATCAGTCAAAAAACACTGGTGGCATGGAATCTGCTCTTCAGAAGGCTGAGGATATTGCAGTTTCTATGTTAGCCAAAGGGTTTGTTCTCGGCATGGACGCAGTTGAAAAAGCAAAGGCTTTCGATGAAAAGCATCAGCTCACATCAACTGCAACTGCCAAAGTCGCTTCCCTTGACAGGACAATGGGCTTAAGCCAGAAGTTCAGCACCGGGACCTTAGTGGTGAATGAGAAAATGAAGGAGATGGATGAGAAGTACCAGGTTGCAGAGAAGACCAAGTCAGCATTAGCTGCAGCCGAACAGACTGTCTCTACTGCTAGTTCTGTCATCATGAGTAACAGGTATATCCTTACAGGTGCAGCATGGGTAACTGATGCCTACAACAAGGTTGCAACCAATACAACTGATGCTAGCAAGTCGATAAAGGAAAGGATGATGGCTGAGCAGGAGGGAGCCAATCAGAGCGGTGAAACCGCAAAAGTTGATTTGCTTGAAATCTCTGAAGCGGATGAGCAAGAGTGGAAGCGTCATGAAGATGACTCTACAAAGAACGTCGTTCAAGAAAGTCCTGAAATGACTTGTCAGGAGAGTGAGCATCAGGCGGGTGAACGTCAAATGACTAATGTAGCAGGTAACTCGAAAACGGGTATAGAGGAGCAGAAAAATCACGAGGGTGAAATAGCAGTAGTATCCCACATGCAAGAAAACATAGATACAGCTGAGAAGGATCCTAGCTGCCACGAGAGTGAAGTATCCAAGGCCAATGTTCATGATAGCGTTCTAATGACAGAGCAAAGTGAGCGAGAGCATAATCAACCCGAAGGTGAATTTGCAAACACTCATGTCCCAGGAAGCCCTGTCACTATTCCGATCACCGTGTCCACTATTGACGGGAACTCTAGCAACGGTCCCAAGAAGCCTGATTCTGCTGAGGGTTTTCTATGATATGTTATTGTAAATCTAGATTGGGGGTGATGATGATAGTTCATTTCAGCTCTTTCTATTGGATCTGTCATCCTTCTTGCTTAATTGTTCACAGGCAATGATAGTTTTATTCAGCTCTTCAGCTAAATTTTTCACCCTTTAGTGTTGCTTTCGGGCAGTAGTTTATTCAGCTCTTGCTGTTGATTTTGATATCCTTCAATGTCGTTTCTGAGCATAATAGAGGCTACAAAATCGTAGTAGCAACATTTTATTGTTCTTTGAATATTATTTCCATGAAGCTACAACTTGATCTGTCTTCTATATTTCTTGACACAGATTGTTTTACCATCTGTGCTGGAAGTATCATCTTAGTTATTTTTTTCAACTTTGCTCCTGTCTTGTTTAGGGAAAAGAAGAATGGGAGGGTGAAGCACCGATCAGGCAACTATAGTCTAGAGGGGTGTGTGAAAGCTGATTCAAAATTTTCCGATGAGAAATCAGCCTACTGCACATTAAACAACTATTTACTTTGAAGGCACTTTTTATGTTTGTCCAAGTTCAGAATTTCCAACTCGCCTTAATCCTACGTAGAACACACTCCGCCCAGAACAATTAAACTAACTCATCAACAGGAGGGATAAGAGGTTTGGCCAAAGATCAAATCGTCAGCACGTAATCTTTAAGCAATAAATCCCTAGAACCCTAATCTCAATCAAAGAGTAAAGAGCGAGAAGGACAGGGGGTGAGCAGAACACCTTGAATCGCCGAGGATGAGATTTCCACATCGGGGTACAGCAGGTCCCCGGCCTTCCATGGAGAGCAGCGTGGATCTCGCACAGGAGTTCGCGACCTCGGTAGGAAAGCAGCTCGGTGGGGGAGTGGATCACGGGGTAGAGCAAGTCCCTGTCCTTCCTTGGAGAGCAATGTAAATCCCTAGAACCCTAATCTCAATCAAAGAGTAAAGAGCGAGAAGGACAGGGGGTGAGCAGAACACCTTGAATCGCCGAGGATGACAGGGGGTGAGCAGCACCACGGGCTTGGAGAGCGGACGCGCGGTGGCGGACGCCGCGGTCACGACGGTGATGGGCGGGCGGAGCAGGACGAAGGTCGTAGCGGCGGCGACGACCGCGGTGAGGAGGAGCAGGAGGTGGGAGGCGGTGGAGGGCTGGGGTGCGGCCATAGAGGGGGAGAGGAGAGCGGCGGTGGGCCGCGGCGAGTCGCCGGGGGTCCGGACCTCGACTGAGTGGGGCGGAGACGCCATCGGCGGGCGATGCTTTGGGGCGTTGCAGGTTGTCCAGCGGGAGAGAAGATGGGGCGGTGGAGCCTGACAAGCGGCGGTGGCGCAGGGCTGGATGCCGCGGCCGCGGATTAGGGTTTCATGGGAGATGGGCCTCGGACAAATTGGTAGATGGGCCTCACACGGCGCATGTGTCTGTCTTCATTTTTTTGCAAGGTAAAATTAGTACCACATTGCCTATCGGTTGGTGTTGAAACCTGCTTATATGTCTTCCTGTGCGCGCAGTAGTACGATTGTTATCACATGGCGCATGTGCCTTCCTGTGCGCGTGACATGTGTAGTAGTACTATTTTTTGTAAAAAATGCGTTATGGGCTGAACCGGGAGCATGCACGCAGGAGCAAGCAGGCCCTACCTGTCAGAGACCAAACGGCAGAACACAAAAAGGCAGGCTACTATTGCTAACTTAATAAGTAGTAGAGATATATATATAACTTTTTGGAAATACGCGGCAGAATTGTCAGGTCCAAACTTTATTAAGAGAAAAAAGAGAACACACTTACAAACATTTAACTAGCCAAACAGCTCCCGAAAATGGCCCCCAAGTACTCTAGAAAGAAAAAAGGATAAAGAACGCTATACAGAGACCCTAGCAACTAAAGTCAAAAGAATTAGCAACTCTTTGCTGCCCAAAAACATCCTTGATTACCCCTGCAATCACACACTCCGACTTCTCTAGGCTTTGGAAGGTTCTGCGGTTTCACTCTTTCCAAATCTCCCACCAAAAAAGAATGATCAAACCATCAAACTCTCTCCTTGAGCATTTATTGACTTTGGCTCTGCACTTATTCCACCAAGTGTATATTGATAAAGATTGTGCCATCCCTGGCAGCAAGGCGAGGTCAAGCCAATGAGAAAGCTGCGTCCAACCGCCCTAGTGAAGATATAGTTTTGGAACAAGTGGGTTATAGCTTCTGGTTCTTGCTTGCAAAGTCTACAGATCAGATCATTACTCCAACCTCTTTTCTAGAGATTTTCAGCTGTTAAGATCTTATTATGCGGTAGAGTCCACGCGAAGAAACGACATTTTGGCTCCACTTTTGCCTTCCAAATTGATAGTAGATTACACTTGGCATACCCTCCAATGAACTGGGCCAAATAGGCACTCCTGGTTGAGTAGGCACCATCATTGGTCTAGCGCCAGTAAATGGCATCCTCAATCCCTGGATTTAATTGCACCTCGCGCAGAGCTTCCCAGAGAGCCACGAACTCTCTAATTTCCTTGGCCCCAACAACTGGAGAAATGTGGGAGATCCATCTGTTATTTGTTGTGGCTTTTAGAACTGAAATATTCTTCCGTGAGGACTTGGCAAAGAGCGTGGGAGCTATCAACCGTGCCGACGTGCCATCGATCTAACACGAATGCCAAAAAGAGGCTTTAACCCCATTGCCCACTGTCACCACTGTAGACGCATGAAAGAGATCCCGATCAACCTTGCTAGAGGGAATGTCCAAACCGACCCAAGCTCTTTCTTGATTTTTCCATTTAAACCAAAGCCAACGAAGCCGTAAAGCTCTTGCAAAACGATCCAAATCAATGATTCCCAAACCACCTAGGTTCAAAGGGCGCTTCACTAAAGGCCACCTGACAAGGCACTGCCCCCTAGAAATATTTTCTGGTTCCTCTCCCTTCCACAAGAAACTACGACGAATTTTGTCAATTTGTTTGAAAATCCACCTCTATTCTGGGAACACAGTCAAGTGGTAAATCGGCTGAGTTGATAGCACAATTTTAACCAAAGTCAATCGTCCAACCTTAAATAATAGTTTCCCTTTCCATCCCGAAAGTTTGGCCCACACCTTGTCTAACAGTGGCTGCACATCAATTTTTCGGAGGTTTCCCAAATACAGGGGGAGCCCAAGATATCTACTCGGGAACGATGCCAACTTCCCTGGGAACCACATGGGCAAAGACTCGACCACATCTGCATGACAACGGATGGGAAAAATTTCCGTCTTATTAAGATTAAACTTAAGCCCCGAGCAACGACTAAAAGTTTGCAGGATACTTTGGAGGACGCCGAGCTTGGCCTCAACTGGTTTGCCAAAAATACCCACATCGTCAGCGTACAAAGAGCAATTAAGGGTTGCCGGTCGCGGAACGATTTGAGAAAGGATTCCTGACTGGATCGCCCGCTCAATAATTCTTTGAAAAGGATCGATGGTGAGGATAAAGAGCATAGGGGACAAGGGGTCACCTTGCCGGAGTCCCCTCAAATGGGTAATTCTCCTACCCGGCTTTCCATTCATAAGCACACGAGAAGATGATGAAGCGAGGAGAGCAGCAATCCAATTTCTCCATTTGGCACTGAAGCCAAGAATCGCAAGGACTTATGTAATACCCAATTTATAAGAGATCATACAAAAAGAGAAAAAAATCATTTCCTTTATGTATATGTGTATATTATATCTACTTATCATCACATGTGAATACCATATTTAAAAAACAGATAACTAATAAAAAGTTATACCACTAAAATATGCATCATGCTGGATTTTATTTTTGTGTGCACTTTGTGACAATCTAAAAATAATGTAAAAAGAAATATATTAAAATCCAAATTTGGAGATTTAACCCTAATTTGCAAGTTGGAGTTTAGAGAAGAGAAAGAAAATGTTATACAAAAATAAATAAATATGTATATAAAAAGAGCTAGGTCATCCATATTAGTATGTTCAATTTGTACATTTAAAATGAGCATAAGTTCACAGCTACAGTTGAATTCAAACTTGAATTTGAGAAAATAAAGAGGAAAACTAGAAAAAAATGAAAAAACCAAACTTCTTAACTGGGCCGCCGGGGGAGGATTCTTGCCCAAGACCCTCCCCCCCTCGCGCGCTCCTAACTCAACTACGCGCCGCACGTTGACCGCCCTATGGCACCTGCGGGTGGGACCCCACTGTCTGGTACCCCTCCTGTGCGACACTGACCCGTGGACCCACGTGGTCAGTCCACTCCACCTTTCTTCTCGCCGTCGTTCGCGGTCATGGTGAGAGACTCGGGCGGGACCGTTGCACGCAGCGAGTGCGGGTAAGCGCCATCCGTTCCTCCGCTGACCGAGATAAAAAGGGCACCGGGCCCCCCTTCGATACCTAACAACTTCAACCGCCAAAGCCGCACCACGTGAATTACAGACGTCGCTGTGCGTGAGGAAGACAACGACGCCAGCCCAACTGCGGTAACACGATGATTTAGCTCGGTTGAAGTGTCGTGGAGCACCGCTTGAGGTCGCAGAAGTCAATCCGGGAACTGTGGGTGCCTGCCATCGCCTCGCGTACGACCAATTGCTCGTCGAAGCTCGTCTCCACCATGGATCCCGCTCGTTTCGTGAACCGGCCACGCCATGGGACAAGCCCCGGTGAGAAACCAATCCGCTACTCCCTATGTTCCCATGAATGCGTAGAACCGTGAATCATAGCTCGCGATTTCTTTTGGCCGGTGTATCGGGTGGCCGCAGTTGTAGCGCTGCCACCACATCGCATCACGCCGTGGCACGGTTCTCCCCTACCCCGAGGGACGGAAGTGGGTAGCCCTTTTTACTAGTGAGACCTTCCGCGTGAGGTAGGGCGTGTCGTTCATGGGTCGTAACACTAGGACCATGGACTTCGTCGTCGGCTCTTGGTCCGCCGTTGACGCGGCGGCGCTATCCTGGCGCGGTCACGAGGTGAGGGATGAGATATCCGCCGCCCATCTCGTGATGTGCGGCTATGATTAGAGTGAATGTATCCCCTCGCGTAGGTGAGTGAGCACCGTGGATCTTCGATCCTTCGGCGCTGATTGTGCCTGGCTTCATTGAAACGCGGCCGTCGATCTCCGATCTTGCGGGCAGCGTTCGATACTGATTCAATCGGGTGACGATTTAATCTTGGCTGCCCAGCGTAGATCGGACGACCGATACCCCGCGATACCCCTTCGCGGGCGTATTCTTTCACAAGAGTCCCTGAATCATTTATAAATCAACCCGCCGTCTGGGGGAATGTTTACTGTGTCTTGGGATTATTACACCGTGGCCCTTGGTCTTTCTGAAATTTGATACCCAGTCCAGAGGAGAATAAAATAGAGAAATAAATATAGAAAATTGGTTTTTAATACAAAATAAATTTTAGAAACTTGGAAAATTCATATTTAATTCATTTTAATTCCAAATTGACCCATTCCAATTTCTAAAATTTTATAATAGTATTGTTTATCATCTAATGTCTCTGTTTTGGCATGAAAACAGTAAGAGAATTAATTTATCACTTAATCCTATTTCAAGCACATAAAACCTTTGGAAATTCATAACTTAAAATCCATAACTCCAAAATTAATGATTCCTGTTCCTAGAATCTTAGTTTAATATGTAGATTTTTATCATGTATTTTGTTTACATGTTTGGTGTGACATTAATTTTTGCTATACTATGTATGTATTGTGTTGATGCGAGTAGACGAGCAAGCTACTGTGGATCCTGAGGTTCAGCAGATAGAAGTTGCTGAGCAGGAGCTCATTGAAGGCAAGTTGTGCCCTTGATCACTTACTTTTTCCTAGCCATGTTCTTAATAATTATAATGATCTGCATAGGTTAATTTTGATGGGATCCAATAGGTTACCCCAGTTTTGGTTATCTTTATACCTTGTTCTACCACTGAAATATTTTTGGGTAGTACATGCTATTGCTTATTGTGGTTTTGGGTATGGAGATACTCTATTCATGATTAGATCTTTATTATTTGTTTATTATTACTGTTCATGTTAAGATCATTATGTTAATGGGAACATGGAGCAACCACCCGAGAAAATAGTGCTACCACAAGGGTTTAATGGGACGCCCTTGGCTCATTAACTAGGAAAACTAGTGGATGACTACCTTACCCGAAAGGGGCAAGGGCAGTAGGGGAGTGGTCAGTGTAGGGAGGTCCTTGGGTTATTTTGCTACGATGGCGGTCAGGCAAGGGATTCCTGCACTCGAGCTTCCTATAAACTGTAGCGGGTTTTCTGAAGCTAGTGGAATTTTGTAAAGGCCTTGTAGTGTTACCCTGCCTCGCCTCCTCGGTAGAGGTGTATGGGATTGGCCATCTCTTGGCAGATGGGTAACATGAGTTGTGGGTAAAGATGCACAACCTCTGCAGAGTGTAAAACTGGTATACTAGCCGTGCTCACGGTCATGAGCAGCTCGGACCCTCACATGATTAATCTATGGAATTAAAACTCAATTTGTCATTTGCATCGCATCGGGAATTATTTTGTTATTACTTTTATTTATTATTACTAAGGTTTGGTATTTACTTACATTAGTAATTGCTAATAAAATTTGGACCAACTTATAAAAGCAATGCTCAGCTTCAGCCTTTATTTTGTTGATCAGCCTTACACTACACTTGAACACCCACCTTTGGTGAGTTCAAGCACATTATTCCCCGCAACTTGTTGAGCTATGAACGTATGTGAGCTCACTCTTGCTGTCTCACACCCCCACAAGAGAAGAACAGATGGTCGAAGAGGAGCCGCCTAACACTGAGGCTTTTGACTTGATCTAGGTGGCGTCTCCGATTCAGCTTTGTGGCGCTAGGGAATAATATTTAGGTTCACTTTATTTTATCATTTATTTTTGTAAGACTTCCGCTATGTAATAATTACTTTTATGATATTTATGACATTTATCTCTATGCACTCTATTATTATATGTGTTGTCTTCTCTAACGCATATATGAGATGCACCCGACTTTGTTCTTTAAATCCGGGTGTGACAGAAGTGGTATCAGAGCAAATGTTGACTGTAGGACGAAACATAGATAGAAATGGACAAAACCCTTACCTACTTACCTTATTCTGATTCTCTCTATACTTATCTTGATCCTGTCTCACCTTCTACTGTTCTACTCTGATTATTCTTACCTTTTCTACTCTGAGACAAGATGGATTTCACACCTTGGAATCCTACCCTTATGACATTTCTAAGAGATAGGGAACCTAAGACAAAAATCAAAACTATTTTCTATATTTAAAAATGTTGGTTGATTGTACTGATGATCAATGCCTGATTTGCTTCTTTGATTGATTGAAATAGTATAGACGGGCATCTTAGCATGTACCACCATAAGGTAATGAATTAGCTTTAGTAGGTAAAACATTAATATGCTTAGCTAATAAATCCCCCCAAAGTAATATGATTCATAACTACCTGCCTTGTCTACTATTCTCTCTTACCATATGTTTCTAACTCAGATGGTCAATACCAGGAAGGGCGGTGGAATTGATCTACCTCCCAATCGATACACTCGGAGGATATTTAGACAACCGCAGCCACAACCAGCAGAGATGGATCCTCCACCACCACCTCCACTAGTTGGAGCTGATCCCACAGTTGCAGCTCAGATGAGGATGATGCAGCAGATGGCAGACACCATGGCGGATATGCACGCGCAGATGCGCCAGGAATGCCAAGAGATGCGCCAGGAGAGAGAAGAGATACGCCAGGAGTTGCGTCAGGAGAGAGAGGAGATACGCCAGGAAAGGAGGGCGTAACAGCAACAGCAACAACAACAGCAGCAGCAACAGCAGCAAGTACCACTGCTACCACCACCACCTCAACTTCATCCCCGAGACAAGCACCGGGAATTTATTAGTCATAAGCCGCCAACCTTCGCCAGTTCGCCAGATCCACTAGATGCTGATGATTGGTTGAAGTCAATTGAGAAGATGCTCAACATCGCCCAATGCTCTGACCGAGAGAAGGTTCTCTACGCTTCTGGTCGTCTGACTGGTCTTGCTGCTAACTGGTGGGATTCTTATGTTACTGCCCACGATGCTGTTGATACTATTACTTGGGCGGAGTTCAGTACACAGTTCAGAAACTACCACATTCCTGCTGGATTGATGAAGATCAAGAAGAATGAGTTTCTATCATTGAAGCAAGGCAACATGTCTATCAGCGAGTACAGAGATAAATTCATTCAGTTGTCCAGATATGCTCCTGATGAGGTGGTTGATGATGAAAGGAAGCAAGAGCACTTCATAGAAGGACTCAATGGGCCACTACAGTACGCATTGGTGTTGCTCACACATTTCCATCATTTCAGAGGCTGCTTGATAAGGCTCTTGCTATTGAACACAAGCGTGTTCAATTGGGAGACTTGAAGAGGAAGGCTATTTCACAAGGACAGGGTAGCAGCAGTGTTCGTCCTCTCTACGTTCCACCTCAAGGTACCCCAACTAGCTCAGGAGGAGGACCACGTCCAGCTTAGTATGGTCCATAGGGGTCTCCACGGACACCTCTCACTCGTCAGGTTGCCCCCACTGGCACCCCGACGAGGCCTATAGGACAGAAGACTGGCCCTACATGCTTCAAGTGTAGTCAGATTGGGCACTATGCTAATGCTTATCCGGTGGGGAATTCTGGTACACCAGCTTAGAACAAGCAGCAGACTCCTAGCAAGGGATATTCTATTGCCAAGGTTAATCAATTCAGTGCTGATGCTACTCCTAATGGTGCTGACATCGCGCTCGGTATGTTTTATATTAATGCAATTCCTGCAACAATATTATTTGATTCTAGTGCTACACATTCATTTATGTCTTCTCGATATGCCAATACAAATGAGATACCACTGCTAAATATGAGAAAACCAATGATAGTAATTACACCTAAAGGGCCTATTGAGGCAAATCATATGTCACACAGATTGACATTAACAATTATGGGAAGAGAGTACTAGGCTACCGCTATAGTATTAGAGGAAAGCAGTATAGATCTGATCCTTGGTATGTCATGGTTAAGAAAGGCAAAGGCCATTATACTATGTGGTAGGGGTACCGTAGAACTCACCATCCCTAAAGGAGAAAGATTTCAAGTTCAAATTGCAGTTACCACCTCTTCCAGACATGCGATGTTCTTTATAGCGAAGGAGTTTGTTGGTGAAAACATCCATGTGGTTAGGGATTTTCCAGATGTCTTCCTAGAGGAGTTACCAGTGATGCCACTAGAGAGGGAAGTTGAGTTTGTCATTGATCTCTTACCTGGGACTGCTCCTATTTCTAAACGCCCCTACCGAATGTCCGTAGAAGAGTTACAAGAACTTAAGAAGCAGTTAACGGAATTGGAGGAGGCAGGGTACATACGTTCGAGTTCCTCACCTTGGGGAGCACCGATACTGTTCGTACAGAAGAAGGATGGTTCGCAACGGATGTGTGTGGACTATAGAGCACTTAATGATGTTACCATCAAGAATAAGTACCCGTTACCTTGTATTGATGACTTATTTGATCAGATGAGAGGTGCTCGGGTGTTCTCTAAGATTGACCTCAGGTCGGGCTACCATCAAATGAATATTAGGCCATCTAATATTCCCAAGACGGCTTTTGCTACCCGATATGGTTTATATGAATTCACAGTCATGTCATTTGGCTTAACCAATGCACCAGCTTATTTTATGAACCTGATGAATAAGGTGTTTATGGAGTATCTTGACAAATTCGTCATAGTATTCATCGATGACATTCTTATTTATTCCAAGAATGATAGTGAGCATGAGGAGCATTTGCGGATGGTGCTACAGAAGTTACGGGATAATTAGCTTTATGCCAAATTTACCAAGTGTGAATTCTGGATTGACGAAGTACATTTTCTTGGGCATATCATCTCCAAAGGAGGAATTGCTGTGGATCCGGCTAAAGTAACAGCAATAATGGATTGGAAGACACCAAGTACAGTTTTGGAGATCCGTAGTTTCTTGGGACTCGCGGGTTATTACCGACGATTCATTGAAGGGTTCTCTAAGATTTCTAAGCCTATGACCTCATTGTTGGAGAAGGGCAAGGATTTTAAGTGGACTGATAAATGCCAAAAGAGTTTCGATCAGCTGAGATCTAAGTTGATGGCTGCTCCAGTACTGATTATGCCAGATCTGGAGAAGAATTTTGATATATACTGTGATGCAAGTCGCCAAGACCTGGGATGTGTACTTATGTAGGAAGGACATGTTATTGCCTACGCGTCTCGTCAGTTGTGGAAACATGAGTTGAACTACCCTACTCATGACTTAGAACTGGTGGCCGTTGTGCATGCTCTCAAGATTTGGAGACACTATATTATGGGAACCAAGTGCCGAATCTACACTGATCACAAGAGCTTAAAATACATTTTCACTCAGAAGGATCTTAACCTTAGACAACGCTGATGGTTGGAGCTCATCAAGGATTATGACCTGGAAATTCACTATCATCCGGGCAAGGTGAATCTGGTTGCGGATGCTTTGAGTCAGAAGGGGCAGGTCCATGTAGCTATTGTCACCCAGTTACCTGATGAGTTAGCAGAAGATTTTGAGAGGCTCAATCTAGGGATAGTTGCTCATACTGAAGGAATTACCATCAAATTGGAACCTACCTTAGAGAAAGAAATACGAAAAGGTCAGATCGGTGATGCCAAAATTCAAGAGATCAAGGATCTGATAACAGAAGGTAGAGGTCTAGATTTCATGGAGGATGAGCAGGGCACGATATGGTTCAAGAATCGGATTTGTGTTCCTGATATCGATAGTCTTCATGAAACAATATTGAAGGAGGCACATGACTCAGTTTATTCTATTCACCCTAGTAGTACTAAGATGTACCAGGACCTGAAGCAGAAGTATTGGTGGTATGGATTAAACAAGGATGTTGCTTCCCATGTTGCACTATGTGATGTTTGCTAGAGGGTGAAAGCGGAACATCAAAGACCTGCTGGTTTACTGCACCCGCTTAAGACACCTGAGTGGAAATGGGAAGAGATTGGCATGGACTTCATTGTTGGACTACCCCGCACATCTGCTGGGTATGACTCTATACGGGTGATTGTGGACAGGCTAACTAAAGTAGCCCACTTTATTCCAGTGAAGACCATGTATTCAAGAGCCAAGCTAGCAGAGTTGTACATGGCACGGATTGTATGCTTACATGGGGTGCCAAAGAAGATTGTGTCAGACCGGGGATCATAGTTTACTTCTCGGTACTGGAAGAAGTTGCACGAGTCCTTGGATACAAGATTGAATTTTAGTTCAGCTTACCATCCTCAGACTGATGGGCAGACTGAGAGAACCAACCAAGTGCTAGAAGATATGTTAAGAGCTTGTGCTCTTAAGCATGATGGAAGTTGGGATAAGAGTTTACCGTATGCGGAGTTCTCTTACAATAATAGCTACCATGCCAGTTTGAAGATGTCACCGTTTGAGGCTTTATATGGCAGAAAGTGCAGGACTCCACTGTATTGGGATCAAACTAGTGAAAGGCAGTTATTTGGGCCTGAAATTATACAAGAAGCTGAAGAACAAGTCCATCAAATAAGGGAGAATTTGAGAACTGCATAGTCAAGGCAGAAAAGCTATGCTGATACCCGGAGAAGGCTGCTAGAGTTCAAGGAGGGTGATCATGTATATTTGGAGGCGTCACCACTTTGGGGTATGCGGAGATTTAAAGTCAAAGGAAAGTTGTCCCCTCGCTTCATTGGACCCTTCTTAATCCTAAAGCGAGTGGGAGAGGTGGCATATCAATTGGAGTTACCTGATCATCTTGCGGATGTGCATGATGTTTTCCACGTATCACAGTTGAAGAAGTGTCTCAGGGTACCTGAAGAGCAGCTACCACTGGAGGACCTTAGTGTTCAAGATGATCTGACTTATGCTGAGTATTCCATCAAGATTCTTGATACACTGACTCGTGTCACGAGAAATAAGGTTATAAAGATATGCAAAGTGCAATGGGGTCACCACGGAGAAGATGAAGCTACTTAGGAGAGAGAAGAAGAGCTTCGCATAGATTTTCCCCATCTTTTCTCTAGTCCTTCCTAAATCTTGAGGACGAGATTCTTTTTAAGGGGGTAGGATTTGTAATACCCAATTTGTAAGAGATCATACAAAAAGAGAAAAAAAATCATTTCCTTTATGTATATGTGTATATTATATCTACTTATCATCACATGTGAATACCATATTTAAAAACAGATAACTAATAAAAAGTTATACCACTAAAATATGCATCATGCTGGATTTTATTTTTGTGTGCATTTTGTGACAATCTAAAAATAATGTAAAAAGAAATATATTAAAATCCAAATTTGGAGATTTAACCCTAATTTGCAAGTTGGAGTTTAGAGAAGAGAAAGAAAATGTTATACAAAAATAAAGAAATATGTATATAAAAAGAGCTAGGTCATCCATATTAGTATGTTCAACTTGTACATTTAAAATGAGCATAAGTTCACAGCTACAATTGAATTCAAACTTGAATTTGAGAAAATAAAGAGGAAAACCAGAAAAAGAAAATAAAAAAAACCAAACTTCTTAACTGGGCCACCGGGGGAGGATTCTGGCCCAAGACCCTTCCCCCCCTCGCGCGCTTCTAACTCAACTACGCGCCGCACGCTGACCGCCCTATGGCACCTGCGGGTGGGACCCCACTGTCTGGTACCCTTTCTGTGCGACACCGACCCGTGGACCCGCGTGGTCAGTCCACTCCGCCTTTCTTCTCGTCGTCGTTCGAGATGATGGCGGGAGACTCGGGCGGGACCGTTGCACGCAGCACATGCGGGTAAGCGCCATCCGTTCCTCCGCTGACCGAGATAAAAAGGGCACCGCCCCCCCTTCGAGACCTAATAACTTCAACCGCCAAAGCCGCACCACGTGAATTACAGATGCCGCCGTGCGGGAGGAAGACAACGACGCCAGCCCAACTGCAATTCCATGACGATTTAGCTCGGTTGAAGTGTCGTGGAGCACCGCTTGAGGTCGCAGAAGTCAATCCAGGAACTGCGGGTGCCTGCCATCGCCTCGCGTACGACCAATTGCTCGTCGGAGCTCGTCTCCGTCGTGGATCCCGCTCGTTTCGTGAACGGGCCACGCCACGGGACAAGTCCCGGTGAGAAACCAATCCGCTACTCCCTATGTTCCCTTGAATGCGTAGAACCATGAATCGTAGCTCGCGATTTCTTTTGGCCAGCGTATCGGGTGGCCGGAGTTGTAGCACCATTGCCACATCGCATCACGCCGTGGCGCGGTTCTCCCCTACCCCGAGGGCCGAAAGTGGGTAGATGAGAGCACCTAGAGGGGGGTGAATAGGTGATCCTATAAAATCAAACACTAAGTAGCCACAAACTTGGTTATTAAAGTGTTAGTGCGACTATGTAGCTTTGAACGAGTTCTTGTGAACACAACAATCACAGAGAAAGCAACACAAGAGACACGCAATTTTTATCCCGTGGTTCGGCCAAGTAACATTTGCCTACTTCCACGTTGTGGCGTTCCAATGGACGAGGGTTGCACTCAACCCCTTTCAAGTGATCCGATGATCAACTTGAATATCACGGTCTTTTCCTTTAGAGTGTTTTCCCGTTTGCGAGGAATCTCCACAATTTGGAGCCTCTTGCCCTTACAAAGTTATGATTACAACGAAGGCACAAGTGTAAGGATGGGAGAGCAACACACGCAAGACTCAAATCCGTAGCACAACCACGCACACAAGTCAAGACTTGAGCTCAAAACACAACACACGGAGTTCGCAACTTAAATGGAGCTCAAATCACTAACACAGCGAATCAAATGCGTGGAGGCGGAGTCTAGAAGTCTTAGGATGTTTCTTGAAAGCTTGGTGTACTGCTCCATGCGCCTAGGGGTCCCTTTTATAGCCCCAAAGCAGCTAGGAGCCGTTGGAGATCAATTTGGAAGGCCATCCTTGCCTTCTGTCAAGTGGTGCACCGGACAGTCCGGTGCACCATCGGACCGCCACTGTTCATATCCGGTGCGCGATCTCCTTCTAAATCGGGCGCATCCGACCGTTGCTCCTCAGGGCTGGTTGGTGCACCGGACACTGTTCAGTGCACCCAGCCGACCGTTGGAGCGAGCCACGTGTCATGTGCTGATCGCGCGGACGACCGTTGGCGCTATCGTAGTTAGCTCACCAGACAGTCCGGTGCACCACCGGACAGTCCGGTGAATTTTAGCCACGTCGCCTTTTCCTTTTCCTGAGAGCGACGAGTTCGTCGCGGATGACTCACCGGACAGTCCGGTGCACCACCGGACAGTCCGGTGAATTATAGTCGTACAACTCCATCGTTTCCCGAGAGTAGCTGGTTCACCGTCGACCAGCCTGGGGCACCGGACACTGTCTGGTGCACCACCGGACAGTCCGGTGTGCCAGGCCGAGCTGGAGACTCTTTTCCAATTCGTTTCTTCTCTTCTCAGCACTATTTCTAGCACTTAGATAACCATGTTAGTACTCAAAAACAATGTACTAAGTCTAGAAATGTCACACCCGGTTTTAAAGAACAAAGCCGGGTGCATCTCATACATGCGCCAAAGAAGACAACATATACAATAACAGAGTGTATAGAGATAAATGTCATAAACATCAGAGTATTTATTACATAGCGGAAGACTTATTACAAAATAAAGATAAATGTAAAACGAACTAAGGATCGATGGCGCCAATGTCGACTGGGAAACGCCACCTAGATCAGATCGAACTCCTCAGTGTTAGGCGGCTCCTCCTGAACCACCTGCTCTTCTCCTGTGGGGGGGGGGGGTGTGAGACAGCAAGGGTGAGCTCACATACGATCATAGCTCAACAAGTCGTGGGGAATAATGTGACATGAACTCACCAAAGGTGGGAGTTCACGAAGTGTAAGGCTGATTAATGGAATAAAGGCTGAAGCTGAGCATTGCTTTTATAAGTTGGTCAAAATTTTATTAGCAGTTACTAAGTGTAAGTGAATACCAAACCATAGTAATAATAAATAAAAGTAATAATAAAATAATCCCAAATGCAATGAAATGACAAATTGAGTTTAAGTTCCATATATTAATCATGTGAGTGTCCGAGCCGCTCATGACCGTGAGCACGGCTAGTATACCAGTTTTACACTCTGCAGAGGTTGCGCATCTTTACCCACAAGTCGTGTTACCCATCTGCCACAGAGTTGATCAGACTCCATACACCTCTACCTAGGAAGCGAGGCAGGGTACCACTACGAGGCCTTTACAAAGTTCCACTAGCTTCAGACTACCCGCTACAGTTTATGGGAAGATCCAGTAAAGGGTTCCTGGCTGATAGCCATCCCAGCAAAATCAACCAGGGACCTCCCCGCACTGACCTCTCCCCTACTGCCCTTGCCCCTTTCGGGTAAGGTAGCCCTCCCCTAGCTTTCCTAGTTAATCAGCCAAGGGCGTCCCATTCCACCCTTGTGGTAGCACTGTTTTCCCGGGTGGTTCTCCATGTTCCCATTAACATAATGATCTTAACATGAACAGTACAGAATAACACAGGTAATAAAAAGTATAACAATGAGTGATGAATATCTCTATACCCAAATCCATATAAAGCAATAGCATGTACTACCCAAAACTTTAGTAGTAAAACCAGTGGTGAAGCAAGGTATAAAGATAGTCAAATCTAGGGTATCCTATTGGGTCCCAGCAAAATTATCCTATGCAGATCATTATGAATAATAAGAACATGAATGGGTAAAAGAAGTGATCAAGGGCACAACTTGCCTTCAACGAGCTCCTGCTCAGCTACTTCAACTTGTTGAAGCTCTGGTTCCACAGTGGGTTGCTCGTCTACTCGCATCAATACAATACATACATGGCATAGCATAAATTAACATCACATCAAACATGCAAATAGAATATACAGTAATAAACTAGACATTAAAATAAGATTACAGGAACTGGAATCATCAAATTTGGAGTTATATATTTTAAGTTATGAATTTTCTAATGTTTTATGCATTTAATACAAGATTAAGTGAAAGAATAATTTTAATGTGCTTGTCATGTCAGAACAGAGGCACTAATGGGTAGACAATAATTTTATGAAAATTTAGGAACTGGAATGGTCTAATTTGGAGTTCATGTGCATTTACTATGAATTAAACAAGTTTTGACATTTATTTTTGCACTAAAAATTAATTTCTGATATTAATTTCTGATTTTTAAAGTTCTCTGGATCGGGCCTCAATTACAGGAAACTGCAGGGGCGCCTAGGTAAAAATCCCGAGACACAGGGAATAGTATAGGGTGGACTGCGGGTTTATTCTCTGTTTTTCCGAGGGCTCTTTAGAAAAGTGACCATCGCGAAGGGGTACAGTGAGTTCTGGGCCGTTGGATTCAAAACTCACGACCAGGATTAGCTTGCGCCCATAAAGAAGTCGCACGCCAGCACCACCATCGGATCCAAATCCGATGACTCAGATCTAATTATCCCCAGACCCAGTACTAACCGAACGATGCGCGATCAACGGCTCGGATCGAAACGAGGTGAAACGCTTCGCTATTCTAATCTGGGCCGCACAACCAGATCCAACGGCGCATGCGCATCTTCCCCACCTGACTCCAGGCAGCGGCGGAGCCCAGCGCCCCGCGGCGACGCAGCTCGCCGGTGCACGCAATCTACCGTCCTGTGGCCTAAAAATCCAATCAGACTACTCCTACGCGAAGCGGACGTGATGTTAAATATGTCCAAGGGTAACTCACCGGTGATTAGAGTCGCAGAGTGACCGGCAGCGGCACGGGGCGGATCCGTGGTGGCGGTGAAGGATTCCGACGACGTTGGTGGCCGAACTCGCGAAACACGAACACGATTGCCTTCACCACGGCCCAAGGAAGACCCACGACACCATCGAAGGCGTGGGCGACGACAACGATGAGGATTCCCCCACAGCGGCACCCCGAGCACCGCCCGTGCTTGATGTCCCCTGGCGACAATAGCTCCTCCGATTTGGAGTCGCAGCTGAGGGGATAAGAAGGGGAGAGGGGCTTTGGCTCACCATTTATTGGCCGAGTTGCGCGGGCGACAAATCCGGGAGATTCGTTGAAGCCGCCACAGCCGGGAGCGACATTCACGGCGAAGGAATCGGCTGCGTTCCGTTGGGGAGGATGGAGCTGACCATGAGGGCCCGCGCGCCAGAGACAGGATGAGAGCGAGGGCGCGAGGCGGAGTCAATGACAAACGGGCCCACGTGACAGTGGAACCCAAACCCCGGTCGAGCGCGTGTCAGCGGAGGCTGAGGGAATGGCCAGTGGGGCCCACTTGCCAGTGTGATATCGCGCAGCAGGAAAGGGGGATTCTTGGGCCGCGCAGTGAAGGTTAGGGAGTGGGCCGAAATAGGAGCAGCCGGCCCATATGAAGTTTTATCCTTTTTCTTTTATTTATTCATTTTTTTTTTCTATTTCCTTTCCTCCCTTTCCAATCCAAATTTAATCCTGGTTTAAATTTAAACTTGTGACAAACTTCTCCTCAAATTATATTGTGAGATTAGAAGTACTAATTTTTAGAAATATAACTATACATATATTATTTATATTTTCATATCCCTTCTCTTTTCCTTTATTTTCAAACCCTAATTTCAATTTAGGGTTTAATCCAACTTAGTCATTATTGTATTTTTATTATTATCCTTATTATTTTTATTCAATGCTCAAACATAAAAACTCCAACATATGCACTTTCTTTTATTTTAGAATCATTGTTTTATTTGGTCACACTCAATTACATAGGTGTTTTTTTTTATGATGCATATGAGACACACAAAAAATGAGAATAACTCTCTATTATTCCTGGTATACAATTTGGAGTATTACAAATCCTACCCCCCTTAAAAATAATCTCGTCCTCGAGATTTAAGAAGGACTAGGGAAAAGATGGGGAAAATCTATACGAAGCTCTTCTTCTCTTTCCCAAGTTGCTTCATCTTCACCGTGGTGACTCCATTGAACTTTGCACATTTTAATCACCTTGTTTCTTGTAACTCGAGTCAAAGTGTCCAGAATCTTAATAGGGTACTCAGCATAAGTCAAATCCTCTTGAACACTAAGGTCCTCCATTGGTAGCTGCTCCACAGGTACCCTGAGGCACTTCTTTAGCTGAGACACATGAAACACATCATGTACATCTGACAGATGATCGGGTAACTCCAGTTGATATGCAACTTCTCCCACTCGCTTTAAGATCAAGAAGGGTCCAATAAAGCGAGGGGACAACTTTCCTTTGACCTTGAATCTCCTCATACCACGAAGTGGTGACACCTTCAAGTAGACATGATCACCCTCCTTAAACTCCAGGAGTCTTCTCCTATTGTCAGCATAGCTCTTTTGCCTGGATTGTGCAATCCTCAAATTTTCTCTTATCATTCGAACTTGTTCTTCTGCCTCTTGAATAAGCTCAGGCCCAAAGAACTGTCTTTCTCCAGTTTGATCCCAATATAGTGGAGTCCTGCATTTTCTACCATACAGAGCTTCAAATGGAGACATCTTCAAACTGGCCTGGTAGCTATTATTATAAGAGAACTCTGCATAGGGTAAACTCTTCTCCCAACTGCCACCATGCTTGAGAGCACAAGCTCTTAACATATCTTCCAGCACTTGATTAGTCCTCTCTGTCTGTCCATCAGTCTGGGGATGGTAGGCTGAACTGAAATTCAACTTTGTATCCAAGCTCTCATGCAACTTCTTCCAAAATCGAGAAGTAAACTGTGATCCTCGATCAGACACGATCTTCTTAGGTACTCCATGTAGACAAACTATCCGAGTCATATACAACTCTGCGAGCTTGGCCCCCGTATAATTAGTCCTCACAGGTATAAAATGAGCCACTTTTGTCAATCTGTCTACAATTACCCAAATAGAGTCATATCCTGCTGGAGTGCGGGGTAGTCCAACAATAAAATCCATACCAATTTCTTCCCATTTCCACTCAGGTATCTTCAATGGGTGCAATAGTCCAGCGGGTCTTTGATGTTCAGCCTTAACTCTTTGACATACATCACACTTAGCCACATGAGCAGCCACATCTCTTTTCAGACCATACCACCAATACTTTTGCTTCAAGTCTTGATACATCTTAGTGCTTCCAGGGTGGATTGAATAATCAGAATCATGAGCTTCTTTCAATATAGCCTCACGGAGGCTATCGATCTCCGGAACACATATCCGATTTTTGAACCATATGGTACCTTGCTCATCCTCCGTGAATTCCGGAACTCTTCCTTCAGTAATAAGATCCTTAATCTCTTGAATCTTAGCATCACCAACCTGACCTTTACGAATCTCTTGCTCCAAGGTAGGTCCCAACTCAACGGTAACTCCTTCAGTGTGAGTAACAATTCCCAGGTTGAGCTTCTCAAAATCTTTTGCCAATTCATCAGGTAGCTGGACAACGAAAGCGGAGTGAGCATGCTCCTTCCGACTCAAGGCATCTGCAACCAAATTTGCCTTGCCTGGATGATAGTGAATCTCCAAATCATAATCCTTAATAAGCTCCAACCAACGGCGTTGTCTAAGATTGAGATCCTTCTGAGTGAATATATACTTCAAACTCTTATGATCCGTGTATACTTGGCACTTAGTTCCCATGATGTAGTGTCTCCAAATCTTAAGTGCATGCACAACGGCAGCCAATTCCAAATCATGGGTGGGGTAGTTCAGTTCATGCTTCCGCAACTGACGAGATGCATAGGCAATCACATGTCCATCTTGCATGAGCACACATCCAAGTCCTTGGCCACATGCATCACAATAAATGTCAAATCCCTTCTGCAAGTCTGGCATAACCAATACTGGAGGTGACATCAATCTCTCCTTCAACTGATCAAAGCTCTCTTGACATTTCTCATCCCACTTAAATTCTTTTCCTTTCTCCAAAAGTGATGTCATAGGCTTGGCAATCTTAGAAAATCCCTCAATAAATCTCCGATAATATCCTGCGAGTCCCAAGAAACTCCGAATCTCAGTAACTGTAGTGGGTACTCTCCACTCCATAATCTCCTTGACTTTAGCAGGATCCACTGCTATTCCTCCATTAGAAATAATATGACCAAGGAATGGCACCTTGTCAATCCAAAACTCACACTTGCTAAACTTAGCGTAGAGCTCATTATCTCGCAACTTCTGTAGCACCAATCTCAGATGGTGTTCATGATCACTTTCATTCCTAGAATAGATGAGAATATCGTCGATGAATACCACGACGAATCTGTCCAAGTATTCCATAAACACTTTGTTCATCAAATTCATGAAATAAGCTGGTGCATTGGTTAGTCCAAATGACATAACAGTGAACTCATATAATCCATATCGAGTTGAGAAAGCCGTCTTAGGAATATCCGTTGGTCTGATCTTCATCTGATGGTATCCTGATCGGAGATCAATCTTCGAGAATACCCTGGCTCCTCTCATCTGATCAAATAAATCCTCAATACGGGGCAACGGGTACTTGTTCTTCACAGTAACATCATTAAGAGATCTATAATCCACACACATCCGTTGCGATCCATCCTTCTTCTGCACAAATAACACCGGTGCTCCCCAAGGTGAGGAACTTGGACGAATATAACCAGCCTCTTGTAACTCCGTCAACTGCTTCTTTAGTTCCTTCAACTCTTCTACGGACATTCTATATGGCCGTTTAGAAATAGGGGCGGTTCCAGGTAAGAGATCAATAACAAACTCAACTTCTCGATCAGGTGGCATCCCTGGTAACTCCTCTGGAAAGACGTCCGGAAAATCTCTAACCACCCGGATGTTGTCACCGACAAACTCCTCAGGCATAAAGAACATTGCACGCATGGATGAGGAGGTTACTGCAATATTAACTTGAAATCTTTCTCCCTTAGTGGTAGTGAGTTCTACGGTACCTCTACCACATGCAATAACGGCCTTTGCCTTCCTTAGCCATGACATACCAAGTATCAAATCTATACTACTTGACTCCAATATTATAGCAGTAGCTCCAAATTCTCTACCCATAATGGTTAAGGTCAATCTACGTGTCATTTGATTCGCCTCAACAGGCCCTTTAGGTGTAATTACTATCAGGGGTTTTCTCATATTTAGCAGTGGTATTTCATTTGTGTTGGCATATCTAGCAGACATGAATGAATGTGTAGCACCAGAATCAAATAATATTGTTGCAGGAATTGCATTAACATAAAACATACCAATCACGAGGTCCCCTCCATCCGGAGTATCATCAACACTGACTTGATTCACCCTGGCTATAGAATATCCCTTGCCAGGGGTCTGTTGCTTGTTCTGAGCTGGAGTAGTGGCAATCCTCTGTGGGCAGACATTTGCATAATGACCAATCTTCCCACACTTGAAACATTGAGTGCCCTGACTCTGTCCTGCAAACTTCGTCGGGGTGCCAGTGGGAGTAGCCTGTCGAGGAGGTGGAGTCCTCAGTGGTGATTGCTGAACTGGGCGTGGTCCTCCGGGTCGAGTCGGTGTACCCTGTGGTGAACTGTAGCGAGGACGAACACTGCTGCTACCCTGTCCTTGCGAGATAGCCTTCCTCTTCAAATCACCCAGTTGAACACGCTTGTGTTCAATAGCAAGAGTCTTGTCAAGCAGCCTCTGAAATGATGGGAATGTGTGTGCCACTAGAGCATACTGCAGTGGTCCATTAAGTCCTTCAATGAAATGCTCCTGCTTCCTCTCGTCTTCAGCAACTTCTTCAGGGGCATATCTGGATAACTGAATAAACTTGTCTCTGTACTCGCTGACTGACATACTCCCTTGCTTCAGCGACAGAAATTCCTTCTTCTTAATCTTTATCATACCAGCTGGAATATGGTAGTTCCTGAACTGCGTACTGAACTCTGCCCAAGTAATAGTGTCAGCAGCATCGTGGGCAGCAGTATAAGAATCCCACCAGTCAGCAGCAGGACCAGTCAGTCGTCCAGAAGCATATAAGACCTTCTCCCGATCAGTGCATTGTGCAATATTCAGCATCTTCTCAATTGACTTCAACCAATCGTCTGCGTCAAGTGGATCTGGCGAACTGGCGAAGGTCGGTGGCTTATGGCTCATAAACTCCCGGTGCTTATCCCGAGGTGGAACTGGTGGTGGTGGTGGAGGCAATGGCACTTGTTGCTGTTGTTGCTGCTGTTGAAGTTGTTGTTGCAGCTGCTGCTGTTGCGCCCTCCTTTCTTGGCGTATCTCATCTCTCTCCTGGCGCAGCTCCTGTCGTATATCTTCTCTTTCTTGACGCATCTCCTGGCGTTCTTGCTGCATCTGGGCACGCATATCCGCCATGGTGTCTGCCATTTGCTGCATCATTGCCATCTGAGCAGCAACCAGTGGGTCAACTCCGCCCGGTGGAGGATTGGGAGGATTCATCCCAGCAGGTTGTGGCTGAGGTTGTCTTCGAGTGTGTTGGTTAGGAGGCAAGTCAATTCCACCACCCCTCCTGGTATTGACCATCTGAGTTAGATACATATGGTAAGAAAGAGCAATAGACAAGGCAGTAATTACAATCATGTTACTTTGGGGGATTTATTAGCTAAGCAGTTTAATATTTCACCTACTATAGCTAATTCAATACCTTATGTTGGTACATGCTAAGATGTCCATCTAATATTTCAATCAATCAAAGAAGCAAATCAGGCATTGATCATCAGAACAATCAACCAATATTTTTAATAACGAAAATAGTTTTGATTTGGTCTTAGGCCTCCTATCTCTTAAAAATGTCATAGGGGTAGGGATTCCAAGGTTTGAAATCCATCTTGTCTAAGAGTAGAAAAGGTAAGAATGATCAGAGTAGAACAGTAGGAGGTGAGACATGATTAAGATAAGTGTAGAAAGAATCAGAGTAAGGTAAGTGTAGAATGAATCAGAATAAGATAAGTAGGTAGGGGTTCTGTCCATTTCTATCTAGGCTTCGTCCTACAGTCAACATTTCCTCTGATACCACTTCTGTCACACCCGGTTTTAAAGAACAAAGCCGGGTGCATCTCATACATGCGCCAAAGAAGACAACATATACAATAACAGAGTGTATAGAGATAAATGTCATAAACATCAGAGTATTTATTACATAGCGGAAGACTTATTACAAAATAAAGATAAATGTAAAACGAACTAAGGATCGATGGCGCCAATGTCGACTGGGAAACGCCACCTAGATCAGATCGAACTCCTCAGTGTTAGGCGGCTCCTCCTGAACCACCTGCTCTTCTCCTGTGGGGGGGGGTGTGAGACAGCAAGGGTGAGCTCACATACGATCATAGCTCAACAAGTCGTGGGGAATAATGTGACATGAACTCACCAAAGGTGGGAGTTCACGAAGTGTAAGGCTGATTAATGGAATAAAGGCTGAAGCTGAGCATTGCTTTTATAAGTTGGTCAAAATTTTATTAGCAGTTACTAAGTGTAAGTGAATACCAAACCATAGTAATAATAAATAAAAGTAATAATAAAATAATCCCAAATGCAATGAAATGACAAATTGAGTTTAAGTTCCATATATTAATCATGTGAGTGTCCGAGCCGCTCATGACCGTGAGCACGGCTAGTATACCAGTTTTACACTCTGCAGAGGTTGCGCATCTTTACCCACAAGTCGTGTTACCCATCTGCCACAGAGTTGATCAGACTCCATACACCTCTACCTAGGAAGCGAGGCAGGGTACCACTACGAGGCCTTTACAAAGTTCCACTAGCTTCAGACTACCCGCTACAGTTTATGGGAAGATCCAGTAAAGGGTTCCTGGCTGATAGCCATCCCAGCAAAATCAACCAGGGACCTCCCCGCACTGACCTCTCCCCTACTGCCCTTGCCCCTTTCGGGTAAGGTAGCCCTCCCCTAGCTTTCCTAGTTAATCAGCCAAGGGCGTCCCATTCCACCCTTGTGGTAGCACTGTTTTCCCGGGTGGTTCTCCATGTTCCCATTAACATAATGATCTTAACATGAACAGTACAGAATAACACAGGTAATAAAAAGTATAACAATGAGTGATGAATATCTCTATACCCAAATCCATATAAAGCAATAGCATGTACTACCCAAAACTTTAGTAGTAAAACCAGTGGTGAAGCAAGGTATAAAGATAGTCAAATCTAGGGTATCCTATTGGGTCCCAGCAAAATTATCCTATGCAGATCATTATGAATAATAAGAACATGAATGGGTAAAAGAAGTGATCAAGGGCACAACTTGCCTTCAACGAGCTCCTGCTCAGCTACTTCAACTTGTTGAAGCTCTGGTTCCACAGTGGGTTGCTCGTCTACTCGCATCAATACAATACATACATGGCATAGCATAAATTAACATCACATCAAACATGCAAATAGAATATACAGTAATAAACTAGACATTAAAATAAGATTACAGGAACTGGAATCATCAAATTTGGAGTTATATATTTTAAGTTATGAATTTTCTAATGTTTTATGCATTTAATACAAGATTAAGTGAAAGAATAATTTTAATGTGCTTGTCATGTCAGAACAGAGGCACTAATGGGTAGACAATAATTTTATGAAAATTTAGGAACTGGAATGGTCTAATTTGGAGTTCATGTGCATTTACTATGAATTAAACAAGTTTTGACATTTATTTTTGCACTAAAAATTAATTTCTGATATTAATTTCTGATTTTTAAAGTTCTCTGGATCGGGCCTCAATTACAGGAAACTGCAGGGGCGCCTAGGTAAAAATCCCGAGACACAGGGAATAGTATAGGGTGGACTGCGGGTTTATTCTCTGTTTTTCCGAGGGCTCTTTAGAAAAGTGACCATCGCGAAGGGGTACAGTGAGTTCTGGGCCGTTGGATTCAAAACTCACGACCAGGATTAGCTTGCGCCCATAAAGAAGTCGCACGCCAGCACCACCATCGGATCCAAATCCGATGACTCAGATCTAATTATCCCCAGACCCAGTACTAACCGAACGATGCGCGATCAACGGCTCGGATCGAAACGAGGTGAAACGCTTCGCTATTCTAATCTGGGCCGCACAACCAGATCCAACGGCGCATGCGCATCTTCCCCACCTGACTCCAGGCAGCGGCGGAGCCCAGCGCCCCGCGGCGACGCAGCTCGCCGGTGCACGCAATCTACCGTCCTGTGGCCTAAAAATCCAATCAGACTACTCCTACGCGAAGCGGACGTGATGTTAAATATGTCCAAGGGTAACTCACCGGTGATTAGAGTCGCAGAGTGACCGGCAGCGGCACGGGGCGGATCCGTGGTGGCGGTGAAGGATTCCGACGACGTTGGTGGCCGAACTCGCGAAACACGAACACGATTGCCTTCACCACGGCCCAAGGAAGACCCACGACACCATCGAAGGCGTGGGCGACGACAACGATGAGGATTCCCCCACAGCGGCACCCCGAGCACCGCCCGTGCTTGATGTCCCCTGGCGACAATAGCTCCTCCGATTTGGAGTCGCAGCTGAGGGGATAAGAAGGGGAGAGGGGCTTTGGCTCACCATTTATTGGCCGAGTTGCGCGGGCGACAAATCCGGGAGATTCGTTGAAGCCGCCACAGCCGGGAGCGACATTCACGGCGAAGGAATCGGCTGCGTTCCGTTGGGGAGGATGGAGCTGACCATGAGGGCCCGCGCGCCAGAGACAGGATGAGAGCGAGGGCGCGAGGCGGAGTCAATGACAAACGGGCCCACGTGACAGTGGAACCCAAACCCCGGTCGAGCGCGTGTCAGCGGAGGCTGAGGGAATGGCCAGTGGGGCCCACTTGCCAGTGTGATATCGCGCAGCAGGAAAGGGGGATTCTTGGGCCGCGCAGTGAAGGTTAGGGAGTGGGCCGAAATAGGAGCAGCCGGCCCATATGAAGTTTTATCCTTTTTCTTTTATTTATTCATTTTTTTTTTCTATTTCCTTTCCTCCCTTTCCAATCCAAATTTAATCCTGGTTTAAATTTAAACTTGTGACAAACTTCTCCTCAAATTATATTGTGAGATTAGAAGTACTAATTTTTAGAAATATAACTATACATATATTATTTATATTTTCATATCCCTTCTCTTTTCCTTTATTTTCAAACCCTAATTTCAATTTAGGGTTTAATCCAACTTAGTCATTATTGTATTTTTATTATTATCCTTATTATTTTTATTCAATGCTCAAACATAAAAACTCCAACATATGCACTTTCTTTTATTTTAGAATCATTGTTTTATTTGGTCACACTCAATTACATAGGTGTTTTTTTTTATGATGCATATGAGACACACAAAAAATGAGAATAACTCTCTATTATTCCTGGTATACAATTTGGAGTATTACAAGAAACATACCTTGTACCTTGATCTGCACTTTTCACACATTTAGCACATGAGGACTCAATTAATATGTCTTGGGCATATAATCACCAAAATACTTATAGAAATTTCCCAAGGGCACATTTCCCTTTTAGTAGCCCTTTTTACTAGTGAGACCTTCCGCGTGAGGTAGGGCGTGTCGTTCGTGGGTCGTAACACCGGGACCACGGACTTTGTCGCCTGCTCTTGGTCCGCCATTGACGCGGCGGTGCTATCCTGGCGCGGTCACGAGGTGAGAGATATCCACCGTCCATCTCGTGATGTGCGGCTACGATTAGAGTGAATGTATCCCCTCGCGTAGGTGAGTGAGCACCGTGGATCTTCGATCCTTTGGCGCTGATTACGTCTGGCTTCATTGAAACGCAACCGTCGATCTTCGATCTTGCAGGCAGCGTTCGATACCGATTCAATCGGGTGACAATTTAATCCTGGCTGCCCAGCGTAGATCGGACGACCGATACCCCGCGATACCCCTTCGCAGGCGTATTCTTGAAAGGGAAATGTGCCCTTGGGCCATTTCTAAGTATTTTGGTGATTTAGTGTCCAACACAAGTGCCTAAGTGTAAAAAGGTGGACAAAGTACAAATCAAGAATTAAGGTATGTTTCTCAGACTTAGTACATTGTTTTATGGACTAATGTATTGTGTCTAAGTGCTGGAAACAGGAAAAATCCAATTGGAAATGTCTTGGCTCAAGCAGCCAAGAATCTGCTGAGTCTGGGAGCACCGGACTGTCCGGTGGTGCACCGGACAGTGTCCGGTGCGCCAGGCTGGCTCGAGCAAAGTGGCTGCTCTCGGGAATTCACCGGCGACGTACGGCTAAAATTCACCGGACTGTCCGGTGTGCACCGGACTGTCCGGTGAGCCAACGGTCGGCCGGGCCAACGGTCGGCCGCGCAATCTGCGCGGGACACGTGGCCGAGCCAACGACTAGAAGACGGCACCGGACTGTCCGGTGTGCACCGGACATGTCCGGTGCGCCAACGGCTCTCAGGCTGCCAACGGTCGGCTTCGCTATTTAAGGAAGGAAATCGGGCACCGGACAGTGTCCGGTGTGCACCGGACTGTCCGGTGCCCCCGATGACAGAAGGCAAGAATGGCTTTCCAAATTTGTGCTCAACGGCTCCTAGCTGCCTTGGGGCTATAAAAGGGACCCCTAGGCGCATGGAGGAGGACACCAAGCATCCTTTGAGCATCATTGATCACTCACACTTCATTCTTGCGCACTTGTTCGACATTTTAGTGACTTGAGCTCCATTCTAGTGTGCTAGTCTCTTGAGCTCAAGTCTGGGTTTTGCGTGTGCGTATTCGCTGTGATCTTTGTGTCGTGTGTGAGTTGCTAATCCCTCCCTTGCTCTGTGATTCTTCGTGAACATCTTGTGTAAGGGCGAGAGGCTCCAAGCTGTGGAGATTCCTCGCAAACGGGATTAAGAGAAGCAAAGCAACACCGTGGTATTCAAGTTGGTCTTTGGACCGCTTGAGAGGGGTTGATTGCAACCCTCGTCCGTTGGGACGCCACAACGTGGAGTAGGCAAGCGTTTGTCTTGGCCGAACCACGGGATAACCACTGTGCCATCTCTGTGATTGATATCTCTTGGCTATTGTGTTGTGTTGAGATCCTTCTCTAGCCACTTGGCAAATTACTGTGCTAACAAGTAACCAAGTTTTGTGGCTTAAGTTTTTGAAGTGTTACAGGATCACCTATTCACCCCCCCTTCTAGGTGCTCTCAATTGGTATCAGAGCCGTTCTCTTCAAGAAAGGGACTAACCGCCTGAAGAGATGGATCCTAAAGGCAAGGGGATGGTGATCAACGACAAGGAGAAGGAGTCCTTCGTCAACGAGCCCAATGATGACAGGCCCACCGACTCAGGCTCAGGCCACAAAAGAAAAGACGGGAGGAAGAAGAAGACAAGGCGCATCAAGGAAATTGTCTACTACGACAGTGATGAATCTTCCTCCTCCCAAAAGGACGACGACGACTACGATAGACGAAAGACGGTTAACTCAAACTTTTCTTTCGATTATTCGCGCATCCCGCATAGTTCAAATGCTCAATTGCTCCCCATTCCACTTGGCAAGCCCCCTCACTTTGATGGAGAGGATTACGGATTTTGGAGCCACAAAATGCGTACTCACCTGTTTTCTCTCCATCCAAGCATTTGGGAGATTGTGGAAAGTGGAATGAAATTTGATAGCTCGGATAGCCCTGTGTTTATTAATGAACAGATTCATAAAAATGCACAAGCTACTACTGTGTTGCTAGCCTCTTTGTGCAGGGATGAGTATCACAAGGTGAGCGGCTTGGACAATGCCAAGCAGATCTGGGACACCCTTAAGATCTCTCATGAGGGAAACGACGTCACCTTGCTCACCAAAATGGAGTTGGTGGAGGGCGAGCTTGGACGGTTCGCGATGATAAGGGGCGAGGAGCCGACACAAACATACAACCGGCTCAAGACCCTTATCAACAAAATAAGGAGCTACGGGAGCACGCGATGGACGGACCACGACGTCGTCCGCCTAATGCTAAGGTCATTTACCGTTCTTGATCCTTATTTGGTGAACAATATACGTGAAAATCCTAGGTACACCAAGATGTCGCCCGAAGAAGTTCTTGGGAAGTTCGTAAGCGGGCGAATGATGATCAAGGAGGCAAGATACGTGGACGACGCGTTGAACGGTCCTAGTCATGAGCCTCAACCCATTGCTCTCAAGGCAACAAGGAGCAAGGAGGCGCTACCAAGCAAGGTGGCGCAAGTTGAGGCGGCCGGACTCAATGATGAGGAGATGGCCCTCATCATTAAGCGCTTCAAGACGGCGCTTAAAGGTCGCAAGGGGCAGCCAAGCAAGACCAAAGCCAAGGGGAAGCGCTCATGCTTCAAATGCGGTAAGCTTGGTCATTTTATTGCTAACTGTCCCGACAATGATAGTGATCAGGACCAAGGGAACAAGAGGGAGAAAAAGAAGCATTACAAGAAGGCTAAGGGCGAGGCACATATCGGAAAGGAGTGGGATTCGGATTGTTCCTCCTCCGACTCTGACAATGAAGGACTCGCCGCCACCGCCTTCAACAAGTCATCCCTCTTCCCCAACGAGCGTCACACTTGCCTCATGGCAAGAGAGAAGAAAGTAAGCACTCATACTAGTACTTATGCTTCTTCGAGTGAAGATGAGTCTAGTGATGATGATGAGATAGATTACTCATGCTTATTCAAGGGATTAGATAGAACCAAGGTAGACAAAATTAATGAATTAATTGATGCCTTGAATGACAAGAATATGCTTTTAGAAAAACAAGAGGATTTGTTGTATGAAGAACATGATAAATTTGTAGAAGCACAGAAATCTCTTGCTCTAGAAATTAAGAGGAATGAAATGCTCTCTAGTGAATTATCTTTTTGTCATGAAACTATTGCTAAGTTAAAAAGTTTTAATGATGATTTAAATGCTAAACTAGAAGTAGCTAGTAAATCTAATTCTAGCTAGTAAATCTAATTCTTGTGTAGAAATTGTTGAAACTTGTAATAGGTGTAAAGATTTTGACATTGATGCTTGTAGTGATCATTTAGTTTCAATTTCCAAATTAAATGATGAATTAGCTAGTCTTAATGCCCAACTTAAGACTAGCAAGAATGAATTTGACAAGCTAAAATTTGCAAGGGATGCCTACACGATTGGTAGACATCCCTCAATTAAGGATGGACTTGGCTACAAGAGGGAAGCCAAGAACTTGACAAGCCATAAGGCCCCCATCTCCGCCAAGGAGAAAGGGAAGGCCCCTATGGCTAGTAGTGTGCAAAAGAACCATGCCTTTATGTACTATGATAGAAGACAACCTAGAAATGCTTATAGGAGTTGTAATGTATATAATGCCTTTGATTCTCATACCATGGTTGCTTCTAGTTCTTCTTATGTGCATGATAGAAATGTTGGTAGGAGAAATGTTATTCATAATATGCCTAGGAGAAATGTCGTTAATGTTCCTAGGAAAGTTAATGAACCTTCTACAATATATCATGCTTTAAATGCTTCTTTTGCTATTTGTAGAAAGGATAGGAAGATAGTTGCTAGAAAATTAGGGGCAAGATGCAAGGGACACAAAACTTGCATTTGGGTCCCTAAGGATATTTGTGCTAACCTTGCAGGACCCAACATGAGTTGGGTACCTAAGACCCAAGCCTAAATTTGCCTTGCAGGTTTATGCATCCGGGGGTTCAAGCTGGATTATTGACAGCGGATGCACAAACCATATGATGGGGGAGAAGAAGATGTTCACCTCCTACGTCAAGAATAAAGATTCCCAAGATTCAATAATATTCGGTGATGGGAATCAAGGCAAGGTAAAAGGGTTAGGTAAAATTGCAATCTCAAATGAGCACTCTATCTCTAATGTGTTTTTAGTAGAGTCTCTTGGATATAATTTGCTATCTGTTAGTCAATTATGCAATATGGGATATAACTGTTTGTTTACAAATGTAGATGTGTCTGTCTTTAGAAGATGTGATGGTTCACTAGCTTTTAAGGGTGTACTAGATGGCAAGCTTTACTTAGTTGATTTTGCAAAAGAAGAGGCCGGTCTAGATGCATGCTTAATGGCTAAGACTTGCATGGGCTGGCTGTGGCATCGCCGCTTAGCACATGTGGGGATGAAGAACCTCCACAAGCTTCTAAAGGGAGAACACGTGATAGGTCTAACCAATGTTCATTTCGAAAAAGATAGACCTTGTGCAGCTTGTCAAGCAGGGAAATAGGTGGGAGGCTCTCATCACACCAAAAATGTGATGACAACATCAAGACCCCTGGAGCTGCTACATATGGACCTCTTCGGACCTGTCGCCTATCTGAGCATAGGAGGAAGTAAGTATGGTCTAGTTATCGTTGATGACTTTTCCCGCTTCACTTGGGTGTTCTTTTTGCAGGGTAAGTCTGAAACCCAAGGGACCCTCAAGCGCTTCCTAAGGAGAGCTCAAAATGAGTTTGAGCTCAAGGTGAAGAAGATAAGGAGCGACAACGGGTCCGAATTCAAGAACCTTCAAGTGGAGGAGTTTCTTGAGGAGGACGGGATCAAGCACGAGTTCTCCGCTCCCTACACACCTCAGCAAAATGGTGTGGTAGAGAGGAAGAACAGGACGCTCATAGATATGGCGAGGACTATGCTTGGAGAATTCAAGACCCCCGAGTGCTTTTGGTCGGAAGCCGTGAACACGGCTTGCCACGCCATCAACAGGGTCTACCTTCACCGCCTCCTCAAGAAGACGTCGTATGAGCTGCTAACCGGTAACAAACCTAATGTATCGTATTTTCGTGTTTTTGGGAGTAAATGCTACATTCTAGTGAAGAAGGGTAGGAATTCCAAATTTGCTCCCAAAGCCGTAGAAGGGTTTTTATTAGGTTATGATTCAAATACAAAGGCGTATAGGGTCTTCAACAAATCATCGGGTTTGGTTGAAGTCTCTAGCGACGTTGTATTTGATGAGACTAATGGCTCTCCAAGAGAGCAAGTTGTTGATCTTGATGATGTAGATGAAGAAGACGTTCCAACGGCCGCGATACGCACCATGGCGATTAGAGATGTACGGCCTCAGGAACATTTGGAGCAAGATCAACCGTCTTCCTCAACTATGATGCATCCCCCAACCCAAGATGACGAACAGGTACCTCAAGTGGAGGCACATGATCAAGGGGGAGCACAGGATGTTCAAGAGGAAGAAGCACCTCAGGCACCTCCAACCCAAGTTCGAGCGACAATTCAAAGGGATCATCCCGTCGATCAGATATTGGGTGATATTAGCAAGGGAGTAACTACTCGCTCAAGATTAGTTAATTTTTGTGAGCATTACTCTTTTGTCTCTTCTATTGAGCCTTTCAGGGTAGAAGAGGCCTTGCTAGATCCGGACTGGGTGTTGGCCATGCAGGAGGAACTCAACAACTTCAAGCGCAACGAAGTTTGGACACTGGTGCCTCGTCCCAAGCAAAATGTTGTGGGAACCAAGTGGGTGTTCCGCAACAAACAGGACGAGCACGGGGTGGTGACGAGGAACAAGGCTCGACTTGTGGCAAAAGGTTATGCCCAAGTCGCAGGTTTGGACTTTGAGGAGACTTTTGCTCCTGTGGCTAGGCTAGAATCAATTCGTATCTTGCTAGCATATGCCGCTCACCATTCTTTCAGGTTGTACCAAATGGATGTGAAGAGCGCTTTCCTCAACGGGCCGATCAAGGAGGAGGTGTACGTGGAGCAGCCCCCTGGCTTCGAGGATGAACGGTACCCCGACCACGTGTGTAAGCTCTCTAAGACGCTCTATGGACTTAAGCAAGCCCCAAGAGCATGGTATGAATGCCTTAGAGACTTTTTAATTGCTAATGCTTTCAAGGTTGGGAAAGCCGATCCAACTCTTTTTACTAAGACTTGCGATGGTGATCTTTTTGTGTGCCAAATTTATGTCGACGACATAATATTTGGTTCTACTAACCAAAAGTCTTGTGAAGAGTTTAGCAGGGTGATGACGCAGAAATTCGAGATGTCGATGATGGGCGAGTTGACCTACTTCCTTGGGTTCCAAGTGAAGCAACTCAAGGACGGCACCTTCATCTCCCAAACGAAGTACACACAAGATTTGCTAAAGAGGTTTGGGATGAAGGACGCCAAGCCCGCAAAGACGCTGATGGGAACCGACGGACACACCGACCTCAACAAAGGAGGTAAGTCCGTTGATCAAAAAGCATATCGGTCCATGATAGGTTCTTTGCTTTATTTATGTGCTAGTAGACCGGATATTATGCTTAGCGTATGCATGTGTGCTAGATTTCAATCCGATCCGAAGGAGTGTCACTTAGTGGCTGTGAAGCGAATTCTTCGATATTTAGTCGCTACGCCTTGCTTCGGGATCTGGTATCCAAAGGGGTCTAACTTTGACTTGATTGGGTACTCAGATTCCGACTATGCTGGATGTAAGGTCGATAGGAAGAGTACATCGGGGACGTGCCAATTCTTAGGAAGGTCCCTAGCGTCATGGAACTCTAAGAAACAAACCTCCGTTGCCCTATCCACCGCTGAGGCCGAGTACGTTGCCGCAGGACAGTGTTGCGCGCAACTACTTTGGATGAGGCAAACCCTCAGGGACTTTGGCTACAATCTGAGCAAAGTCCCACTCCTATGTGATAATGAGAGTGCTATTCGAATAGCGGAAAATCCTGTTGAGCACAGCCGCACAAAGCACATTGACATCCGGCATCACTTTTTGAGAGACCACCAGCAAAAGGGGGATATCGAAGTGTTTCATGTTAGCACCGAGAACCAGCTAGCCGATATCTTTACCAAGCCTCTAGATGAGAAGACCTTTTGCAGGCTGCGTAGTGAGCTCAATATCTTAGATTCGCGGAACTTGGATTGAATTGTAGCATATATGTATTTATGCCTTTGATCATGTTCATTCTGCATTTTGTTGCTTATTGTGGTGTTCAAGTTGTACAAACACTCCCTGGACCTCACAAGTCCTGTTTGCAAGAGATGCACATATTTAGGGGGAGCTGTGCTACAACTTGACCCTTTGTGACTAACCATGTACTTGAGTTTGGTTGTTTTAGTCTCCAAGGAAAATTGAAAGGGAAAAGGTGGACTTGGACCATGCGAGACTTCCACTGCACTCCGATGAAAAGAGTAACTCTTCCAAGTTCATCGTTATACTCTTATTGCCTATTTGCTCTTAGTTAAAGATTTTGGTGAGGCAATGGGGTTAAAGGGCCAAGATTGATCCCGTTTTGGTGCTTGATGCCAAAGGGGGAGAAAATAAAGGCCAAAGCGATAAATGGATCAGCTACCACTTGAGAGATTTTGAAAATAGTAGAATAGAGCTTTTGGTTTGTCAAAACTCTTTTGTTGTCTCTCTTGTCAAAAGTTGGCTTCTTGTGGGGAGAAGTATTGATTATGGGAAAAAGGGGGAGTTTTTGAAATCTTAAATCAATTTCTCTTAGAATGACTCTCTTTATGTCTTAACATGTGTGTTTGACTTAGAGATAGAAATTTGAGTTTGATTTGCAAAAACAAACCAAGTGGTGGCATAGAGTGATCCATATATGTCAAAATTGAATCAAAACAATTTTGAGTTCTTATTTGATTTGATTTTGTACTTGTTCTACTTGCTTTATGTTGTGTTGGCATAAATCACCAAAAAGGGGGAGATTGAAAGGGAAATGTGCCCTTGGGCCATTTCTAAGTATTTTGGTGATTTAGTGTCCAACACAAGTGCCTAAGTGTAAAAAGGTGGACAAAGTACAAATCAAGAATTAAGGTATGTTTCTCAGACTTAGTACATTGTTTTATGGACTAATGTATTGTGTCTAAGTGCTGGAAACAGGAAAAATCCAATTGGAAATGTCTTGGCTCGAGCAGCCAAGAATCTGCTGAGTCTGGGAGCACCGGACTGTCCGGTGGTGCACCAGACAGTGTCCGGTGCGCCAGGCTGGCTCGAGCAAAGTGGCTGCTCTCGGGAATTCACCGGCGACGTACGGCTAAAATTCACCGGACTGTCCGGTGTGCACCGGACTGTCCGGTGAGCCAACGGTCGGCCGGGCCAACGGTCGGCCGCGCAATCTGCGCGGGACACGTGGCCGAGCCAACGGCTAGAAGACGGCACCGGACTGTCCGGTGTGCACCGGACATGTCCGATGCGCCAACGGCTCTCAGGCTGCCAACGGTCGGCTTCGCTATTTAAGGAAGGAAATCGGGCACCGGACAGTGTCCGGTGTGCACCGGACTGTCCGGTGCCCCCGATGACAGAAGGCAAGAATGGCTTTCCAAATTTGTGCTCAACGGCTCCTAGTTGCCTTGGGGCTATAAAAGGGACCCCTAGGCGCATGGAGGAGGACACCAAGCATCCTTTGAGCATCATTGATCACTCACACTTCATTCTTGCGCACTTGTTCGACATTTTAGTGACTTGAGCTCCGTTCTAGTGTGCTAGTCTCTTGAGCTCAAGTCTGGGTTTTGCGTGTGCGTATTCGCTGTGATCTTTGTGTCGTGTGTGAGTTGCTAATCCCTCCCTTGCTCTGTGATTCTTCGTGAACATCTTGTGTAAGGGCGAGAGGCTCCAAGCTGTGGAGATTCCTCGCAAACGGGATTAAGAGAAGCAAAGCAACACCGTGGTATTCAAGTTGGTCTTTGGACCGCTTGAGAGGGGTTGATTGCAACCCTCGTCCGTTGGGACGCCACAACGTGGAGTAGGCAAGCGTTTGTCTTGGCCGAACCACGGGATAACCATTGTGCCATCTCTGTGATTGATATCTCTTGGCTATTGTGTTGTGTTGAGATCCTTCTCTAGCCACTTGGCAAATTACTGTGCTAACAAGTAACCAAGTTTTGTGGCTTAAGTTTTTGAAGTGTTACAGGATCACCTATTCACCCCCCTCTAGGTGCTCTCAATTCTTTCACAAGAGACCCTGAATCATTTATAAATCAACCCGCCGTCCGGGGGTATGTTTACTGTGTCTTGCGATTATTACACCGTGGCCTCTGGTCTTTCTGAAATTTGACGCCCAGTCCAGAGGAGAATAAAATAGATAAATAAATATAGAAAATTGGTTTTTAATACAAAATAAATTCTAGAAACTTGGAAAATTCACATTTAATTCATTTTAATTCCAAATTGACCCATTCCAATTTCTTAAATTTTATAATAGTATTGTTTATCATCTAGTGTCTCTGTTTTGGCATGAAAACAGCAAGAAAATTAATTTCTCACTTAATCCTATTTCAAGCACATAAAACCTTTGGAAATTCATAACTTAAAATCCATAACTCCAAAATTAATGATTCATGTTCCTAGAATCTTAGTTTAATATGTAGATTTTTATCATGTATTTTGTTTACATGTTTGGTGTGATGTTAATTTTTGCTATACTATGTATGTATTGTGTTGATGCGAGTAGACGAGCAAGCTACTGTGGATCTTGAGGTTCAGCAGATAAAAGTTGCTGAGCAGGAGCTCATTAAAGGCAAGTTGTGCCCTTGATCACTTACTTTTTCCCAGCCATGTTCTTAATAATTATAATGATCTACATAGGTTAATTTTGATGGGATTCAATAGGTTACCCCAGTTTTGGTTATCTTTATACCTTGTTCTACCACTGAAATATGTTTGGGTAGTACTTACTATTGCTTATTGTGGTTTTGGGTATGGAGATACACTATTCATGATTACATCTTTATTATCTATTTATTATTACTGTTCATGTTAAGATCATTATGTTAATGGGAACATGGAGCGACCACCCGGGAAAACGGTGCTACCACAAGGGTTTAATGGGACGCCCTTGGCTGATTAACTAGGAAAACTAGTGGATGACTACCTTACCCAAAAGGGGCAAGGGCAGTAGGTGAGTGGTCAGTGTAGGGAGGTCCTTGGGTTGATTTTGCTGCGATGGTGGTCAGACGAGGGATTCCTGCACTAGAGCTTCCTATAAACTGTAGCGGGTTTTCTGAAGCTAGTGGAACTTTGTAAAGGCCTCGTAGTGTTACCCTGCCTCGCCTCCTCGGTAGAGGTGTATGGGATTGGCCGTCTCTTGGCAGATGGGTAACATGACTTGTGGTTAAAGATGTGCAACCTCTGCACAATGTAAAACTGGTACTAGCCGTGCTCACGGTCATGAGCAGCTCAGACCCTCACATGATTAATCTATGGAATTAAAACTCAATTTGTCATTTGCATCGCATTGAGAATTATTTTGTTATTACTTTTATTTATTATTACTAAAGTTTGGTATTTACCTACACTTAGTAATTCCTAATAAAATTTGGACCAACTTATAAAAGCAATGCTGAGCTTCAGCCTTTATTTTGTTGATCAGCCTTACACTACACTTGAACACCCACCTTTGGTGAGTTCAAGCACATTATTCCCCACAACTTGTTGAGCTATGAACATATGTGAGCTCACTCTTGCTGTCTCACACCCCCCACAGGAGAAGAACAGGTGGTCGAAGAGGAGCCGCCTAACACTGAGGCTTTCGACTTGATCTAGGTGGCATCTCCCAGTCAGCTTTGTGGCGCAACGGAATAATATTTAGTTCGCTTTATTTTATCATTTATTTTTGTAAGACTTCCGCTATGTAATAAGTATGTTTATGATATTTATGACATTTATCTCTATGCACTCTGTTATTATATGTGTTGTCTTCTCTAGCGCATATATGAGATGCACTCGGCTTTGTTCCTTAAATCCGGGTGTGACAACTTCTAACAAGTAAGCCCTGCTGACAGAATCGAACGCCTTGGAAATATCAAGCTTAATGAAAAGTGCTTTGCATTTATTCTTGTGCAATTTTTGGATGACTCTCTGTACATATAGAAAGTTGTCATGTATACTCCTCCCTTTGATGAAGGCCTTCTGCGATCTGGACACCAGCTTCTCAAGCCTAGGTGCTAATCTTTCTGCTAGTAGCTTTGTTAGAACCTTCGCTAAGCTGTTGATCAAACTAATCGGCCTGAAATCAGCTAGGTAGTGTGCCCCCTCTTTTTTGGAATGAGAACAATGTTTGCTTCAGCCGCAAGATGGACCTTAGAAGTGCGGTGATTATAGAATCCAATGAGAGCATTGACCAAATATGTCTTAACAATACTCCAGCATTTTTTATAGAATAATCCAATATAGCCATCAGGACCTGGAGCTTTCTGGGAAGGTATTGCCCAAATAACTTTGTTTATTTCATCCTCAGAAAAGGGGGTTTCTAAGTCACTCAAGTCTAAAGCCTCATAACCAAGAAAAGACTAGTCCAACGCCTGCTCCCTAGCTGAGTGAGATCCTAACAGATTTTTAAAATACTGAAAAGCCACCTCCTCCTTATCTGTATGGGTCAAAGCGATACCGGCGCTAGAATGCAGCTCCTCGATGAAATTCTTTTTCTGCCTAATATTCACATGAAGATGAAAAAACCTAGTGTTAGCGTCCCCCAAACGCATCCATTTTAAGCAAGAGTGCTGCTTTGCTCTAGACTTTTGCATGGTGGCCAGGCCCAACGATTTATTTTTCAAGAAACAAAGAAGCTCCAACTCTAGCGGAATAAGCTGTATGAATTCTTGTGCCTTCTCTAAACACAATAAGGCAACTTGAACAATGGTCAGTCGCAGTTGCAGATTACCACAATGTTGGGACTTCCAAATTTTGATGGCTACTGAAAGACGTCACATTTTAACATGCATTCTCAAAATAGCATCACTGGTGTGAACCAGCTGATTCCAGTTGTGCTCCACCAGATCAAGGAACCCCGGCATTGTTGTCCAAAAAGCCTCAAACCTGAAACCCCGATAGAAATCAAAATTGACGTCCCATTGAAGGAATAGTGGTGAATGGTTTGAGATGAGAGAGGTGAGCGCTTGTAGGTCGGAACGTGGGAACAGATCCAACCATTCAAGAGTGGCAAAGTAGTGGTCGATCTTGGACATAGTGGGGGTGTCATGGTCATTGCTCCAAGTGAAACGTTTCCCATTGAGCGAAAGTTCAATTAATTGTAGATCATCCAGAGTGCGATTAAACCGTTGGATCATCCTATGATTTATCCTCCCCATATTCTTATCACTTGCTGAGCAAATCAAATTAAAATCCCCTACGGCAATCCACGCAGGGTTGGTAAGCAGCTTGATGGAAGCAAATGCTGCAAGAAAATTCACTTTGTCCTCGTCGGATTGGGGGCCATACACGCCCGTGAAGGACCAATTTGTATTATCTGCTAAGGAGCAAATATTTGCAGAATAGTGTGTTCTGTAGTGTACAGGTGATTAAGTGAGAAGTGCTGGTCAGAAGCTATAATCAGGACACCCCCAGCATTCCCATTGGCCGGAAGGCACACTGTCTGGGAGGCAAAAGCTTGACCAAGAGTTTCCTTTAGAAGGAAGTCATTCCATTGTGAGATTTTTGTTTCTTGCAAACACACCATAGATGCCCCGGAGGAAGAAATAAGATTACGCACACTGACACGTCCTGCAGCACCATTCAACCCACGCACATTCCAGCATAAAATCTTGCAGTCTGATCTATTCATTGAAAATAAAATACCAGCTACGCTGCTATACAATGAAGGGAGAGGGGGGCGTGCCGGACTGGGGAGCCCCATACAAGCCAGGCCATCCCAAATCCAAAGCCAGAAACACAAAGGACACAAACACTCGCTACTGGCAAAAACAGACCACCAAACACTAAGCCATGAACACATACTTCCTTGGAGACACATCATAGGGGAAACTACTACCACAGACCACTGGCCCAAAGACATGGCCTTACGCCGCAAACTCCACTGCATCGACTGGTGCCACCGTCGCCCTGGTAGATTTCTTCATTTTGTTCGTCTCCTTCATGCCGAGGTTGGCCAGTGAAATAATTGCCTCCGCCTTGCCTTTGGTCAGTGGGTGATAAAAGTGCTGCGAAAGTTATTCAACAACCTCAAGTTCAGATAATATAGATAGTTCATTGCAATCAGATGTCGAATTTAATTTTTTGACCAGAAGATCTTCAGCTATTTGTAGTGCTCCTTTGTCGACTCTATTCCTAGCCTTTTTTGCTAGCCTGCTGCTTTTGCGTTGAATGGGACTCGAAAGCTACGTGTTTCCAGCAAAAGCACCACTAGACTGTCTACTGTAAGAGGGATCTACAGTTTGCAGGGTGAGAGGTAAATACTGCGCACTATTATTGCAAGTTTGATCTTCAGTAGGAAGGTTATGAAAGGGATAGGGAGAAGACTCCTCAGCTACTGCTGTAATAATGGAGGTAGCATCAGTCAACTAGGGGACATGCTGATTTGTCTAGACTGGACAGCTACCTAGGACTGGATCTGGGAGCGGCCTAGTGATTGACATAAGAAATTCATCAAGGCTAGGGATGGAAGGTACCTCCGGTGGAGGAGTGTAACACCCACTTTGTAATTGCTAGATAAGATACCAATAGAGAAAACAATTTCTCTCTTTTTGTGAGTTTGATCTTTATACATCATCATATGTGAACACCATATTAAAAAAATAAATAATTAATTAATAAAAGACTTACCATAAAAACATGCATCATGCTGGGATTTTATTTTGTGTGCATTTTGTGACAACATAAAATAATTTGAAAAGAAATATATTAATTCCCAAATGGGGATTTAAATCCTAAAGGAAATTCTAGGATTGAGAAAAAGAGAAGAAAACATTATACAAATAGGGTAAAATAAAAATATAAATGAATTAAAAATTTAGTTCATATTATCCTAGATATTTAACCTAGGTTTGAACTTCACACATACAGATTCAAATTTGCAATTTAAATTTGAAAGAAAAGAAAAGAAAGTAAAAAGAAAGACATGCAGCCTCGACCTGGGCCGATTCTCATCCCCCTTAGCCCATTCTACTTTTGCCTACGGCCCATCATTCCCACGTCCTCCTCACCCGGTTTTAAAGAACAAAGCCGGGTGCATCTCATACATGCGCCAAGAGGACAACATATATAATAACAGAGTGTATAGAGATAAATGTCATTAACATCAGAGTATTTATTACATAGCGGAAGACTTATTACAAAATGAAATAATAAAGATAAAATAAACTAAGGATCGTCGGCGCCAATGTCGACTGGGAATCGCCACCTAGATCAGATCGAACTCCTCAGTGTTAGGCAGCTCCTCCTGAACCACCTGATCATCTCCTGTGGGGGGGTGTGAGACAGCAAGGGTGAGCTCACACATGATCATAGCTCAACAAGTTGTGGGGAACCAGTGGACACAAACTCACTAAGGTGTGAGTTCATGTGATGTGTAAGGCTTAATCAAAGATAAGGGTTAAAGCTGAGCATTGCTTTTAAGTAGTTGGTCAAAATTTTATTAGCAGTTACTAAGTGTAAGTAAATACCAAACCATAAGTAAAGTATAGAACAAAATTAATAATAAACCCATGCAATGCAAATGACAAAATTGAATTTAAGTTCCATAATTTAAACATCAGAGAGTCCTGAGCTGCTCATGACCGCGAGCACGGCTAGTATACCAGTTTTACACTCTGCAGAGGTTGTACCCTTTACCCACAAGTCATGTTACCCATCTGCCAAGGGGTCATGAATCCCATATACCTCTACCTAGGAAGCACGGCAGGGCAACACTACGAGGCCTTTACAAAGTTCCACTAGCTTCCGAAAACCCGCTACAGTTTATGGGAAGATCCAGTAAAGGGTTCCTGGCTGATAGCCATCGCAGCAAAATCAACCAGGGACCTCCCCGCACTGACCTCTCCCCTACTGCCCTTGCCCCTTTCGGGTAAGGTAGACTTCCACTAGCTTTCCTAATTAATCAGCCAAGGGGTCCCATTCCACCCTTGTGGTGGCACGTGGTTCTCAAGTTAAGCTCTATGTTCCAATTAACATTAATGATAACAACATGAACATAAACAGAATAACAACAAGAATTGGAACATAGAGGTAATAAATGATTATCCCAAAACCATATAAAGCAATAGCAAACTACCCAAGTGATTCAGGGGTAAACAAGGTAATGAGATAAACAATCTAGGGAGTCCTATTGGGTCCCATCAAAATTAACCTATGCATGGATAAGTGATATTAAAGAGCATTATTGGGTAAAAAGTGGTCAAGGGCACAACTTGCCTTCAATGAGCTCCTGCACAGCTACTTCAACCTGCTGCTCACCAGTATCCTCAGCAACGGGCTCTTCTACTCGCCACAATACAAACAAGCACAGTGCATATAGAGAAATTAACATTACACCAAACATATAAACAAAATGCACAGAGATATTCTACATATTAAAATAAAATCCTAGGAAAAGAAATCATAATTTTCTGAGTTATAGATTTTAAGTTATGCATTTTCAAAGGGTTTATGTGTTTTAAATAGGATTAAGTGTTAAATAAATTTCCTTACTGTTTTTATGCCAAAACAGAGGCACTAAGTGCTAGAGAATAAAATTACAAAATTTTAGGAACTGGAATGGATTAATTTGGAGTTAGTATGAATTTTCTATGAATTATTGAAGATTTAGCACTTATTTTTGCATTAAAAATACATTTTCTAATTCATTTACTCATTTTAAAACAGCAGTGGACTGGGCCTCAAATCCAGAGAAACCCAGGGGTCTGTTTAACAAATAACCCGAGACTCAGAGCACTATTGCTTTGGACGGCGGGTTGATTATAAAATACCCGAGGGGCTTTTTAACAAAATCGGCCCGCGAAGGGGTATAGACTAATGTGGGCCGTCCGATTAGAATCCTAGGGTTCTGATTTAACGACTCGCAGATTCACACCGCGCCACCGGATCACGCATCGACGGGTACGATTTAATCGAGCGAAGGGAATGAGCCAAACTGATCAAAACCCTTCGCTAAAAATCCTACGGTCCATGGCTCCCACAACCTACTTCTAATCCCCACCGTCCAGGGCCGGATCAAAGGCTATAGCCTCGTCTTCCCCGATGGAACACTACACCCGAGCGCCTTCTCTCTCCGGCAAGCGCCATAAACGCGGCAGCGAGCTGCACCGTGCTAGCCATCCGAGTCCTCGTCTAGCTTGGCACCAAGCCATCATCTACAGACCTCACGAGACTACGCGCCATCCAGTGGCAGGCCATCCCTTCGACAGCGCCTGGTGTATTGCCCCACCGCATCCACGCCAGAGCCCAGGCCAAGACATCTCGCGCTCGCATTACGCTACAGAGAAGAGGCACGGAACGTACCGACGCGGAGGAGGTGAAGATGGGACCGGCGCTCACGGTCCGAAGGTCTTCCACGCGATGGGAGCGCCGAGGCTTTGTTCTCTCTCCTCACTTTCTCTCGGCGGCTGCCGTGATGGTTTCTAAGCTATGGCGGCGGAGGTTAGGCTCTATGGGAGGGGAGGAGAGGAGCGCTAGGCGCGCGGCTTTATAGCCCGACTGGTCGGACATGCCCGGCTCCGAGCATGCGACGAGGTCCTCCCCGCGCAACCCGGACGAGACGCCGAGATCCACCTGGGTTTGTTACGGCACCCGGAAGATCAACAGTGATAGGGGCCCACCTGGCAGCGACGCGAACAGAGGAAGCGCGCGCGTAGGTGTTAGCAGCTGACACGCGGGCCCCATATGGCAGCGACAAATCCCAGGCGAGCGCGGGGATGAGTTACTGGGCTGCGCGGTATGGAATCAAAAGTGGGCCGAAATGGAGTCTGCCGGCCCAGTTAGGCTTTTTCTTTTTCCCTTTTTATTTTCTGTTTTCTTTTCTCTTACTTTTAAATCTAAGTTTTGAATTTCAAATTTGTGATGAACTTGTACTCAAAGTTCTGAGTATTTGTTTTGAATAAATCCTTGTGGAATAAATTTGTCTATTTATAAGTTTTATTTTTTTGTGTTGCATAGTATTTTCCTTCCTTCCTTTCCAAATTTTGGAATTCCTTTTAGGATTTAATTTCCCTTTTTGGTCTTAATATTTTTCTTGTCACAAAATGCACACAAAATAGAATATCCAGCATGATGCAACAATTTAGTAGCATATCTTTTATTAATTGTTCTTGGACATGGTGTTCTCATAAGGTGATGCACAAAGATCAAACTCACCTAGAGAGAAAATGTTTCTCTATTGATATTATTCCTAGCTATTACAAAGTGGGTGTTACAAATCCTACCCCCCTTAAAAATAATCTCGTCCTCGAGATTTAAGAAGAACTAGGGAAAAGGTGGGGAAAATCTATACGAAGCTCTTCTTCTCTTTCCCAAGTTGCTTCATCTTCACCGTGGTGACTCCATTGAACTTTGCACATCTTTATCACCTTATTCCTTGTAACTCGAGTCAATGTATCCAAAATCTTGATCGGGTACTCCGTGTAAGTCAAATCACCTTGAACACTGAGCTCTTCCATGGGTAACTGTTCCTCAGGGACACGGAGACACTTCTTAAGTTGAGACACATGGAACACATTATGCACATCCGATAAACTAGCAGGTAACTCGAGTTGGTATGCCATCTCCCCAACTCTTTTAAAGATCAAGAATGGTCCAATATAGCGAGGGGATAATTTGCCCTTAACTTTAAATCTCCTCATTCCACGCAGTGGTGACACCTTGAGGTACACATAATCTCCTTCTTCAAATTCCAGTGGCCTTCGTCTATTATCAGCATAACTCTTTTGCCTGGTTTGAGCCACTCTCAAATTCTCTCGAATTATACGAACTTGTTCTTCTGCTTCTTGAATCAGTTCAGGCCCAAAGAACTGTCTCTCTCCAGTCTGATCCCAATATAGAGGGGTTCTGCACTTCCTCCCATATAAAGCTTCAAAAGGTGACATCTTTAGACTGGCCTGATAACTATTGTTATATGAGAACTCAGCATAAGGCAGACTCTTATCCCAACTTCCTCCATGCTGAAGAGCACATGCTCTCAACATATCTTCCAATACTTGATTAGTCCTTTCAGTCTGTCCATCCGTCTGAGGGTGATAGGCTGTACTGAAATTCAGCTTTGTACTCATGTTCTCATGAAAGCTTCTCCAAAATCTTGAGGTAAACTGCGAACCTCGATCAGACACGATCTTCTTTGGTACTCCATGTAAACACACAATCCGAGCCATATATAACTCTGCTAACTGAGAACCTTTATAAGTAGTCTTGATAGGAATAAAGTGAGCCACTTTAGTCAATCTATCCACAATCACCCATATAGCATCATATCCTTTCTGGGTGCGAGGCAATCCAGTAATGAAATCCATACCAATCTCTTCCCATTTCCACTCGGGTATCTTCAGTGGATGCAATAGTCCAGCTGGCCTCTGGTGTTCAGCCTTAACTCTTTGACATACATCACACATAGCCACATGTGCAGCTACATCTCTTTTCAATCCATACCACCAATATTTCCGTTTCAAATCCTGATACATCTTGGTACTACCAGGATGGATAGAATAATTCGAGTCATGGGCCTCCTTCAATATAATTTCTCGAAGGCTTTTAATATCAGGAACACATATCCTGTCCTTGAACCATACAGTGCCCTGCTCATCTTCCGTGAACTCCGGAACTCGACCTTCAGTAATCAGATCCTTAATCTCTTTTATCTTATCATCACCAATTTGTCCCTTGCGGATCTCCTGCTCCAAAGTAGGTTCCACATCAATAGTAACTCCCTCGGTATGAGCAACTATCCCCAGGTTAAGTCTCCTGAAGTCCTCAACAATCTCATCGGGTAGCTGGGCAACAACAGCGGAATGAACATGCTCCTTGCGACTCAAGGCATCTGCAACCAAGTTTGCCTTGCCCGGGTGATAGTGAATTTCCAAATCATAATCCTTAATAAGCTCCAACCAACGGCGTTGCCTAAGGTTGAGATCCTTCTGAGTGAATATATACTTCAAACTCTTATGATCCGTATATACTTGGCACTTAGTCCCCATGATATAATGCCTCCAAATCTTAAGTGCATGCACAACGGCTGCCAATTCCAAGTCATGAGTGGGGTAGTTCAATTCATGTCTCCGCAACTGACGAGAAGCATAAGCAATCACGTGTCCTTCTTGCATGAGCACACATCCTAAGCCTTGGCCACATGCATCACAATAGATATCAAATCCTTTTTGTAAGTCTGGCATAACCAAAACTGGTGGCGACATCAACCTCTTCTTCAATAGATCAAAGCTGTCTTGACACTTCTCGTCCCACTTAAATTCTTTTCCTTTCTCCAAAAGCGAAGTCATCGGCTTAGCAATCTTAGAAAATCCTTCGATAAACCTCCGATAATATCCAGCAAGTCCCAAGAAACTTCGAATCTCAGTAACTGTAGTGGGTACTCTCCACTCCATTATCTCCTTAACTTTAGCAGGATCCACTGCTATTCCTCCATTAGAAATAATATGACCAAGAAATGGCACTTTGCCAATCCAAAACTCGCACTTGCTGAACTTAGCATAGAGTTGATTATCTCGTAGCTTCTGTAGCACCATCCTCAGATGTTCTTCGTGATCACTTTCACTCTGAGAATAAATGAGAATATCGTCGATGAATACCACGACGAATCTGTCCAAATACTCCATAAACACCTTGTTCATTAAGTTCATAAAATAGGCCGGTGCGTTAGTCAATCCAAACGACATAACTGTGAACTCATATAATCCATATCTAGTCGAGAAAGCCGTCTTGGGAATATCCGATGGTCTAATCCTCATCTGATGATAACCGGATCGGAGATCAATCTTCGAAAATACTCTTGCACCTCTCATCTGATCAAATAAATCTTCAATACGGGGCAACGGATACTTGTTCTTCACTGTAACGTCATTAAGAGATCTATAATCCACACACATCCGTTGCGATCCATCCTTCTTCTGTACAAACAAGACCGGTGCTCCCCAAGGTGAGGAACTCGGACGAATGTACCCAGCCTCTTGTAACTCAGTTAACTGCTTCTTAAGTTCCTTCAACTCCTCTACGGACATTCTATATGGCCGTTTAGAAATAGGGGCGGTTCCAGGTAAGAGGTCAATAACGAACTCAACTTCTCTATCAGGTGGCATCCCTGGTAACTCCTCTGGAAAGACATCCGGAAAATCTCTAACCACCCGGATATTGTTACCAACAAACTCCTCAGGCATAAAGAACATTGCACGCATAGATGAGGAGGTTACTGTAATATTAACTTGAAACCTTTCTCCTTTAGTAGTAGTGAGTTCTACGGTACCTCTACCACATGCTATAACGGCCTTTGCCTTTCTTAACCATGACATACCAAGAATCAAATCTATACTGCTTGACTCCAATATTATAGCAGTAGCTCCAAATTCTCTACCCATAATGGTTAATGTCAATCTACGTGTCATTTGATTCGCCTCAACAGGCCCTTTAGGTGTAATTACTATCAGAGGGTTTCTCATATTTAGCAGTGGTATTTCATTTGTGTTGGCATATCTAGCAGACATGAATGAATGTGTAGCACCAGAATCAAATAATATGGTTGCAGGAATTGCATTAACATAAAACATACCAATTACGAGGTCCCCTCCATCCGGAGTAGCATCAACGCTGACTTGATTAACCTTGGCAATAGAATATCCCTTGCCAGTTCCTGGAGTTTGCTGCCTGTTCTGAACTGGAGTAGTAGCAATCCTCTGTGGGCAGACATTTGCATAATGACCAATCTTCCCACACTTGTAGCATTGAGTGCCCGGACTCTGTCCTGAAAACTTCGTCGGGGTGCCAGTAGGGGTAGCCTGTCGAGGAGGTGGAGTCCTCAGTGGTGATTGCGGAACTGGGCGTGGTCCTCCTGGTCGAGTCGGTGTACCCTGTGGTGAACTGTAGCGGGGACGAACACTGCTGCTTCCTTGTCCTTGAGATATTGCCTTCCTCTTCAAATCTTCTTTTTTTTGTCTTTCTTTCTTCTGCAGTATATGGCGCGTGGGCCACCGGTGGCAGCGAAGACCCGCTCGACTGCCGCTCACTCCGCGCCCGCGCATCTGGCTGGATGTTTTCCCCTCGCTAGCGAATGGGCCCCACGTAACTAGCCTCCCCTTCTTCCTCGGTCTGTTGCGTGAGCTCCGCCTGGCCGTGCGGATCTCCGGGATAGACGACCCCGCTCGAGCTGCCAGACGCCGTCTTCTTCGCCGCAACCCAGGGAGGAATCAGTCTGCTAGCTCAAACGGCCCTAGCCGGTGCCTCTGTGCACCTATTCGTTGCACGGGTGGGCTAGCTGGACCCACTGCCTCGCCTTCGACGGGAGTTCAAATCGAACTAGAGTTCGTTGCAACGGCCTCCTGAAAACTCGTCGTTCCTTGCGATGGGATGGATAAGTATGCGCACGCCCCCTCTGTGCTCTCGACGGGATACCTGGGTCCCTTCGACTCCCGTGATTCTCCCCTCCTTTCTACCACCTCAGCCATCATCGCTTGGAAGGATATTGCTCCGCCGGGTGCTATTGCCGCGCCGTGGCCGGGCAGCTGGCAATCCCTGCTCGAGCTTGTCGATAGGGGGGGTATCGGGGGATCCGCTGAACCACTCCGATGGTATTGCTTCTCACCGTGGGGTGAATCGTGTACCGGGGCGCCGTTGAATTCTCACTGGAGAAATACGTCTCCGTGGATCCGCACTGCGCTGCAGCCAGCATCGTGGAGAGCTCGGTTCGCCGCCAGGAATTCGCGTCTGCCGTGCTCGGTTCCGATCCATAGCTGGTAAGCACTCCTTTATACATCCTGAGACCCTCTCTGTTTCAATTTAGTGTGGAATCGTGCGTTGTCTGGGGTCTGGGCGCCGATGCCTGATCTGGGGGCTGGGGACCTGAGGTAGAAGAAACAGATAATGACTCACCAGGAAGACGAAGTATTAGCCGTTGATCATCCAACACATGGCCGGGATTAGATCTTGGTTACTGGTATGTCCTAGGGGAGCCATGATCCATTGGATCTGTTGTGAACGGATAGGATTAGAGCCGGGGTCAGCGTTTCGGTTCATTAAATCTGGAGCGTTCAGAACTGATCGGGTGGATAGGATTTAGTCAAACGCGTGGATGTCCCGTGTGCCATGGATTTCTAATCCAACGGCCAGAATACCTCCATACCCCTTCGACCCGTCGCTTTTGCTAAAGAGACCTTGTCCTTTTCTCGAATGAACCCGCCGTCCGTTGTGGGATTTTCTGAGTCTTAGGAATATTTGCACCGTGGCCCCTGCGCTTTATGGAAATTGACGCCCAATCCAGTGTGGATTAGAAATTGAGAAATAATATTAGAAATTCGTTTTTAATACAAAAACAATTCTAGAAACTTGTAAAATGCATAGAAAATTCATCTTAGCTACAAATTGGTTCATTCCAGTTCCTAAATTTTTGTAATATTATTGTATATACATTAGTGTCTCTGTTTTGACATGAAAACAGTAGGAAAAATTAATTTATCATTTAATCCTATTTTAAGCGCATTAAACCTTAGGAAATTCATAACTTGAAATCCATAACTTCAAATTTAATGATTCCAGTTCCTGGGATCTTATTTTAATGTCTAGTTTATTACTGTATATTTTATTTACATGTTTGATGTGATGTTAATGTATGCTATACTATGTATGTATTGTGTTGATGCGAGTAGACGAGCAAACCACTGTGGATTCTGAGGTTCAACAAGTAGAGATAGCTGAGCAGGAGCTCATTGAAGGCAAGTTGTGCCCTTGATCACTTCTTTTACCCATTCATGTTTGTTGGGGACTTGTTCTCAAATGCTTCGGATTAAGAACAAGGCAACATAAAAAGTGTTAAACGTTAAAGCCCTTCGTCCTATTGGACATTATTCCCCTTCGGGAATAATGAGTTCCGGACGAAGGTCACAAGAGACATACCTTCGTAAATTCAACAAGTAATAACGAAGGACTCATATAAAACATGAAATGTAGATCATAGAATCATTTCTACTTTATTAACACAAAGAAATAGAAATGATTACAAATTACAAATGTACCTTCGGTCCCGAGAGAAGGTAAAAAGTACAAGCGTGACGCAAATGCCAATGCACAGTCAGCGTGAACAGTACGGGAGTACTGTTCATCTATTTATAGACGTGGGACGCAGCCCACGTAAAATTACATCCATGTCCACTACATTTGTTAATGACTTATGGAAATCTGTCGAGGCCCACGTAGTCTTTTCATCTTTAAGTCGGTTCCCTCTTCTGCTTATCGTGACGAAGCTTTCCCGCACACAGCTTCGGCTGCGCTCGTGCTTCGTCTGGTTCAGGCTTCGTCCTGGCCGTGCTTCGTATTCATGATTCTGAATCCGAGAATACCTGTTCACATAATCCACTTGGAAAACATTGTCAAATCATGTTTTTGAGGACCTTCGGAGGACGAAGGCCCCCAACAGTAGCCCCTCGCAATATTAATTTGTTAATAATAAATTCAGATTGCGATATGGACGAAGGCCTTGAGCCGAAGGTCCGAAAAAACACCTTCCCTTTGCTAGAATAGCAACCTTCACTGACAAGCGGGACCTTTCAATTGTCAACGCCCTGGGCGTATAAATAATATCGCACCGCAAACTCATTTGGTACGCACACTTGCCATCTGCTTCGGCCCACTAAAATTTTTAGCTCTTGCACTAAGATTTGCTGGTCTTTTTGATTTTGAAGCTTCGGCATCGGGAACAATTTTTTTTAGCGTTTCCGAAGATGTCTGAAGGCAAGAAGATCCCTGCTGAGACAAAGCTGAGTCTCGAGGAGGAGAAGAATTTGGGGTTCCTGATAGCGATGGCAGAGACCAATACAGAGAAAATCACCAAGGAAATTCTCGAAGGTTTGTCCGAAGATACTGGTGACAGCGACAGCTATGATGTAGAGAGTGGTGGGGAAGGGGCCGAAGATCGTCCATGGCGGCCAAGTCACACGGTTTTCGAGAAGACTACCATCAAGCAGAATCATATTGATAATATGAGGGGGCGGTACTTTCGAGATTTATCTATTGTGAGGGCTGACGCTGGAGAAAAGACCTCCCCCACCCCCGAAGAAGATGAAGTTGTGATTTTCCGAAGCTTTCTCAAGGCTGGGCTTCGATTCCCCCTGAGCAACTTTGTTGTTGAGGTACTGAAAACATTCCAAGTCTACCTTCATCAACTCACTCCCGAAGCTATTATAAGAATGGGGATTTTTGTCTGGGCTGTGAGAAGCCAAGGTTTGGAACCAAACGCTAAAAGCTTCTGCAACATACACGAGTTATTGTACGAGACGAAGCCCTGGGGAAAAGAGCAATATCACAACAATTTTGGGTGCTACAGCTTCGGCGCCCGCTCCGGGTCAAGCTGCCCTGTGCCGACCTTTCGGAAGAGGTGGCCCGGAGCCTGGATGACTGAATGGTTTTATGTGAAAAATGATCTAACAGCGCAAGATAATGTCAAAAGTATCATTATGCACCCAATCTGGCAACGCTTCGGACTTCGAAGGCCGAAGGTTGAAATGGATGAGGCAGCCGAAGAGTGCCAAAGAGCCTTCGGCGTAGTTTGCTCCTTTATTGGGACAAGGGACTTAGTCCAAGAGCACATTGCCTTCAGGGTATGGCCACTTGCAGAAAAGTGGAAAATGCCGAAGGAAACTATTAAAGAGTCCGACGAAGGCGGACTAGTTAGACTGAAATACACATTCAAATATGCAGATAAATTTGTTGAACCTGATGATGACTGGCTGAAAAGCATTGAAACGTTAAGTGACGAACTACTTGGAGCATATTCGAAGGCCGAAAATACTGCGCTATCAGCAGCCTTCGGAGGCCGAAAAAAGAAGAGACTCAACCGGGTGTTTGACGCAATCGGGTACTTCTACCCCGATTATCGTTATCCCATTCGAGGGCAGAAGAGGAAAAACACAACCTCTGCAAAAGAAGAAGCTGCAACTGCTCCTAGCGAGCCAGAACCGAAAGGAAAAAGGTTGAAGGTCCTCACACACCGGCCACGCCATATTGAACCAGCTTCGGTGCCTGAGTTCACCGGAGAAACTTCTTCGGCCGCCGAAGCTGAACAGCCAACCTTGCTGCCAGAAATTGCAGAGATGGCCGCAGCGCCATCCACAGAAAAAATGGAAGAAGCAAAAAATCCGACTAAGAAAAAAGCATCAGAAGTTTTGAGTCCTGTAGCAAATGTCAAAACAGCAAAAATCCAAAAGGGTCCAACGGTGACCCCAAAAAGGAAAAGAATGGTAAACGTACTAGATGTCTTGGAGACAATTAAGTCTTCAAGCACAACTCCAAAAAATAGTGTTGAAGTTGCTGAAGCTTCTGCTGAAGTTTCGACGCAACAGGCTGAAGCTGAAGCTGGGCCTTCGGAGCCCTTGAAGGAGCAAACTTTGGAAGCCGAAGCAATAAAAATACCAGAACCAATTTTAGTTGAAGAAACTAACACTGCCATCCCCGAAGCGCCTGCCAGCATATGTGATTACATCATTCGACATGCTTCGGGGAAAAAATTATCTGAAGAAGAAACTCATGAAGCTAACCATTATGCGAGGGAGCTAAAATATCCGAAGGGGGCAGTGATATTCAATGGGACAAACGAAGATGATTTCCTGTACTGCCTCCCAGACAATAAAGAATTATCCGTCTGCCGAGAGATGGCCAGGAGTATAGGATTCCCGAAGCTGGAAGCTGGATTAAGCGCCATGTCGAAAGAGGATCTCGCAGACAGTCTTGCATACAATAGCCTAAAGGTTTAAGGATTAGACTTTTTGAAAAAATTTCTATAATACTTAATTCATTCCTTTATTCTTATATAGACTCTCTTTTTTTATAGGGTTTAATCCTGAGCAACGCATTGAGAGCGCAAAAAAGTGCCGAAGATGAGAGTTATGAGATTGCGTTCAACAATTTGCGCTCCGAAGTTATCAAACTGAGAAACGAAGCTCTAGAAAAGGATAAAATTCTTCTTACGCTGATAGACAAAGTAAAGAAGGATGAAGCTGCCTCAAAAACCCAGGCCGAAGCCCAAAAGCGTGAAATTAAAGATCTTCAGAAACAGCTGACTAGAGCTAGAGAGGAGCGCGTCCTTGAGGAAACAAAACGAGAACTCAGCGATCATATGGTCAATAAATTAGAGTTAAGAGTTAAAGAGCTTCGTGCATCTCAGGGAAAATGTTATGTTAAATCTATAGAGTGTGTGAATAAAATTAAAACCAGCTTCGCCAGCGTAGGCGCCTTTTCCAGCGAAGAGAATTTCTCTCGAGGCAATCCCGAAGGTCCATTGGAATGGATTAGACACGAAGCAGAGGCCTTCGAGGAGATTCTGAGCAGTCGCGGTGATATCTGCGCTTTTTCGGGCGCCAGAGGAATTGCTTCTGTCTTAGAGAAAAAAGGTTGCGATCATGTAAAATTTCTAGCTCAGTCCGAAGCTACCTTTTCCTGTGAAGACATCAAAGACCCCTCGGCCGAAGCAAGCGTGGTTGGTGGCAAATTTTTTACTGACATCTGGAACGACGGCGGCCGAGGAATGGCACAAGAAATTATCCAAAGGAGCGAAAAAGGCATCCACGAAGCTAGGAAAGTGGCAGAAACTACCGAAAAAAGTACGGAGCCCGAAAGACAATTAGGTATTAATTAGTCGTTCTTATTGTGTTGTAATTTTTGTTTCAAACTCTGCTCACAGTTTGTAATAGTAATGAAAAAATATTCTTTTGCCTCAGAAGCTGCTGAATCGACTGTCGATCCCCACACAAAAGGGGATGATGAAATTAAACAAATGGCCGAAGCTATCATGGACAAAGTTGTTGATCAACTTTTAAATGAAGTCGCCGAAGCAGTATTAAGAGAAGACTAGATGCTATTTAGAAAAACAGTTAAATTGTGATCTATGTAAGATTTGTACATTTGAATGTAATATACAAGTTTCTTTCCATTATTCAATTCTTTACGATGCATGAAACTGTACATACATACCATTTTTGAGCCTTCGGCGAAAAAACACCTTCCCTTCTTTTCATGCTTCGTGAAGAAAACATTCTTCGTTAAAACTGTTCTGATAAGACACATCCATGCTTCGTGAAAGCACTCTCCGAAGCTAAACAATTTTGATATTGCTCTGATGAAGCTCATCCATGCTTCGTAAAAACAGCCTCCGAAGCTATTTTCCGAAGATCATCATCATATTCCCTCGTGACTTTGCATGATTTGCACTTTCTCAAATCATTCTTTCGAAGGTTAATACTGTGTGCCCTTCTTTTGCCGTATGCAACATGATGTATGATGCTTATGCTATGCGAAATGATGTGATGATGTTATGTTATGCAAATGACGTCTGTTCCGAAGATACACACAAAACACATTCGTAAGCTCTGCATTCCCTTAGGAACGTCTTTGGAGCTTCTTCGTCTTTTACTTAGACGATCTCAGCGTTGACTTTTCGCTGTAAGCCTCCCTTAGGAGCTTCTTCGCCCTTTACTTAGGCGGTATCAGCGTTGACTTTTCGCTGTAAGCCTCCCTTAGGAGCTTCTTCGCCCTTTACTTAGGCGGTATCAGCGTTGACTTTTCGCTGTAGGCTCTGCATTCCTTTAGGAACGACTTCTGAGCAGAAAACTTACACTGCGCTCCCTTTGGAACGGCTTTTTGTGACTTCACAAACTTACTCTGCGTTCCTTAGAACGACTTTCTGTTACTCCGAAGGATTTTTAATTCGAAGGTCCTCCTTGGTAACGGAAAAAATTTTAAGCTTCAGCAACTTAAGCTTGTGGAGCAAATAGATCTTCCTCGTGGAAAACAACGAAATTATTACATGAAAACTATCAATGTTTTTTGCTTCACAGAAAATAAAACTGAATAGGAAAGACTGCTATCAAAGGTAGGATATGTGTCAATAAATGTGCTTCGACTCTGGCACAGTGCTGTTGACTGTGCGAGCTTCGGACTGCTCTCTGAAGTCCCTCTGATGTGGAGCGTATTGACTCCCTTCTGGCTGTTGACCTTGCTGCAATGGAGGTGGGGGCGGAAGCTGTTGCCAGGAAGCTTGAGGTTGACTTGCCGAAGCTACAGAAGCTGCAGGGTGGTTGTCTATGTATTGTGGGATATAAGGCGGATGATACGAAGCAGTATGCATGACCTGCTTCGGCTGAGCTTGTTGAGATGCAGCTTCGGCAATTTCCTTTTGCTTCTGGATTGTAATATGGCACGACCTAGTGGTATGGCCCTTGCCTTCTCCACAGAACAAGCAAAACAGTCTCCTTGGCTGATCTCCGAATCTTCCGCCGAAGCCCCTGGCGCCTCTGCCTCTTGGAGCTGGTGGCCGGAAGGAAGTTTGTTGTTGCCCCGAAGCCTGTGAGGAGCATTGCGGTCTGTTCTGACTCCCCTTATCATCATTCTGAGTGTTGTGGATGGAACGGACATGTCTCGGGTAGTATCTTCCTCCGAAGCCCCTGGTCATTTCAGAAAATCTGAAGGCCTCCTCCCTTCTTTGACGAAAGTCATTGTCAGCACGAATGTACTCATCCATCTTTTGGAGCAATTTCTCCAAGGTCTGAGGAGGCTTTCTAGCAAAGTATTGAGCTGCAGGCCCAGGACGAAGCCCCTTGATCATGGCTTCGATAACAATTTCATTGGGCACCGTTGGTGCCTGCGCCCTCAATCGTAAAAACCTTCGGACATACGCCTGAAGGTACTCTTCGTGATCCTGAATACACTGGAACAGGGCTTGAGCTGTGACCGGCTTCGTCTGAAATCCTTGAAAGCTGGTCAGTAACATATCCTTCAGCTTCTGCCATGAAGTTATTGTTCCTGGCCGAAGGGAGGAATACCAGGTCTGAGCAACATTCCTGACGGCCATGACGAAAGACTTCGCCATGACTGCAGCATTGCCCCCGTACGAAGACACCGTTGCTTCGTAGCTCATCAAGAATTGCTTCGGGTCGGAGTGACCATCAAACATGGGGAGCTGGGGTGGCTTATAGGATGGAGGCCAAGGTGTAGCCTGCAGCTCAGCAGACAGAGGAGAAGCATCATCAAAAACAAAATTTCCCTGATGGAAATTATCATACCAGTCATCTTCGTTGACGAAGCCCTCCTGATGAAGGTCTTTCTGATGAGGCCTTCTGTTCTGCTCATCGTGAGTAAGATGGCGGACTTCCTCAGAGGCTTCGTCTATCTGCCTTTGCAACTCAGCTAGGCGGGCCATCTTCTCCTTCTTCCTTTGTACTTGTTGGTGTAGCATCTCCATATCCCTGATTTCTTGGTCTAGCTCTTCTTCCTGAAGTGTCGGGCTGACAGCCTTTCTCTTCTGGCTTCGGGCCTCCCGAAGAGAGACGGTCTCCTGGTTGTGGTCCAGCGGTTGCAGTGCTGAAGCCCCAGTCGCTGAAGCTTTCTTCGGCGCCATAGCTTCCGAAGGTGTTCGAAAAAGCTCGAAGTGGAAGTGAGTTCACCGGAGGTGGGCGCCAATGTTGGGGACTTGTTCTCAAATGCTTCGGATTAAGAACAAGGCAACATAAAAAGTGTTAAACGTTAAAGCCCTTCGTCCTATTGGACATTATTCCCCTTCGGGAATAATGAGTTCCGGACGAAGGTCACAAGAGACATACCTTCGTAAATTCAACAAGTAATAACGAAGGACTCATATAAAACATGAAATGTAGATCATAGAATCATTTCTACTTTATTAACACAAAGAAATAGAAATGATTACAAATTACAAATGTACCTTCGGTCCCGAGAGAAGGTAAAAAGTACAAGCGTGACGCAAATGCCAATGCACAGTCAGCGTGAACAGTACGGGAGTACTGTTCATCTATTTATAGACGTGGGACGCAGCCCACGTAAAATTACATCCATGTCCACTACATTTGTTAATGACTTATGGAAATCTGTCGAGGCCCACGTAGTCTTTTCATCTTTAAGTCGGTTCCCTCTTCTGCTTATCGTGACGAAGCTTTCCCGCACACAGCTTCGGCTGCGCTCGTGCTTCGTCTGGTTCAGGCTTCGTCCTGGCCGTGCTTCGTATTCATGATTCTGAATCCGAGAATACCTGTTCACATAATCCACTTGGAAAACATTGTCAAATCATGTTTTTGAGGACCTTCGGAGGACGAAGGCCCCCAACAATGTTCTTATTATTCATAATGGTCTGCATAGGATAATTTTGCTGGTACCCAATAGGATACCCTAGATTTGACTATCTTTATACCTTGCTTCACCACTGGTTTTACTACTAAAGTTTTGGGTAGTACATGCTATTGCTTTATGTGGATTTGGGTATAGAGATATTCATCACTCATTGTTATACTATTTATTATTATCTGTTTTATTATTCCTTGTTCATGTTAAGATCATTATGTTAATGGGAACATGGAGCGACCACCCGGGAAAACAGTGCTACCACAAGGGTTTAATGGGACGCCCTTGGCTGATTAACTAGGAAAGCTAGGGGAGGGCTACCTTACCCGAAAGGGGCAAGGGCAGTAGGGGAGTGGTCAGTGTAGGGAGGTCCCTGGTTGATTTTGCTGCAATGGCGGTCAGCCAGGAACCCTGCACTGGAGCTTCCTATAACTGTAGCGGGTAGTCTGAAGCTAGTGGAACTTTGTAAAGGCCTCGTAGTGTTACCCTGCCTCGCCTCCTCGGTAGAGGTGTATGGGATTGGCCATCTCTTGGCAGATGGGTAACATGACTTGTGGGTAAAGATGCGCAACCTCTGCAGAGTGTAAAACTGGTATACTAGCCGTGCTCACGGTCATGAGCGGCTCGGACCCTCACATGATTAATTTATGGAACTTAAACTTAATCTGTCATTTCATTGCATTTGGGATCATTTTATTATTACTTTTACTTATTATTACTATGGTTTGGTATTTACTTACACTTAGTAACTGCTAATAAAATTTTGACCAACTTATAAAAGCAATGCTCAGCTTCAGCCTTTATTTTATTGATCAGCCTTACACTTCATGAACTCCCACCTTTGGTGAGTTCATGCCACATTATTCCCCACGACTTGTTGAGCTATGAACGTATGTGAGCTCACTCTTGTTGTCTCACACCCCCCCCCCCCACAGGAGAAGAACAGGTGGTCGAAGAGGAGCCGCCTAACACTAAGGAGTTCGATCTGATCTAGGTGGCGTTTCCCAGTCAACATTGGCGCCGACGATCCTTAGTTCGTTTTATATTATTCTTTTACTTTGTAATAAGTCTTCCGCTATGTAATAAATACTCTGATTAATGTGACATTTATCTCCATACACTCTGTTATTATATATGTTGTCTTCTTGGCGCATGTATGAGATGCACCTGGCTTTGTTCCTTAAAGTCGGGTGTGACAGAAGTGGTATCAGAGGAAATGTTGACTGTAGGACGAAACCTAGATAGAAATGGGCAAACCCTTACCTACTTATCCTACTCTGATTCATTCTATACTTATCTCACTCTGATTCTCTCTATACTTATCTTGATCATGTCTCACCTTCTACTGTTCTACTCTGATCATTCTTACCTTTTCTACTCTAAGACAAGATGGATTTCAAACCTTGGAATCCCTACCCCTATGACATTCTTAAGAGTTAGGGAACCCAAGACAAAATTTAAAACTATTTTCTTAAAAAAAATGTTGGTTGATTGTGCTGATGCTAAATGCCTGATTTGATTCTTTGATTGATTGATGGACATCTTAGCATGTACCAACATAAGGTATTGAATTAGCTATAGTAGGTGGAATATTAATCTGCTTAGCTAATAAATCCCCCAAAATAACCTGATTTGTAAGTACCTACCTTGGCTACTATTCTCTTACCATATGTATCTAACTCAGATGGTCAATACCAGGAAAGGAAAGATTATCACGCAACAGCAAACAGAAATGAATCCTCCAAATCCTCCACCTGTTGAAACCGATCAAGTGATTGCAACCCAAAGGCTGGTAATACAACAATTGACAGACATGGTGACCGAAATGCAAAACCAGATAAGACAAGAACGCGAGGAAATACGTCAGGCCCGTCTGGAGATACATCAAGAAATAAGGCAATCACGGTTGGAGAGACAACGACAACAACCACCATCTTCACCACCACCAGCTCCACCAAGCTACATAAACATATATATAAATTACTACTATTTGTAGGATCTACATGTTCCTTTAGTTAGTATTCGGTATGATACTATTTTAGGAGGAATAAAAAGGTCTATCTGTCCCCATGTGTTGCTAATAAAATTATGCGTCATGCTGAGATTTTGGTTTGGGCATATGTGTTGGACAATATGAGAAAACCCATGAGAGTAATTACACCTAAAGGGCCTGTTGTGGCGAATCAAATGACACGTAGATTGTCATTGACCATTATGGGTAGAGAATTTGGAGCCACTGCTATAATGTTAGAGTCGTCAAGCAGTATAGATCTGATCCTTGGTATGTCATGGTTAAGAAAGGCAAAGACAGTTTATACTGTGCTAAAGGAACCATAGAACTCACCAGTTCCAAAGGAAAAAGATTTGAAGTTGGAATTGCAGTAACTACCACCATCAGACTAGCGATATTCTTAATAGATGAGAAGTTTGTTGGTGACAACATCCGAGTGGTTAAGGATTTTTCGGAATGTCTTTCTAGAAGAGTTACCAGGGATGCCACCAGATACGGAAGTTGAGTTTGTCATAGATCCCTTACGTGGAACTGCTCCTATTTCTAAACGGCCATATAGGATGTCTGTAGAAGAGTTAAAAGAACTCAAGAAGCACTTAACGGAGTTGCAAGAGGCTGAGTACATTCGTCCGAGTCTTCACCTTGGAGAGCACCAGTTTTGTTTGTAAAGAAGAAAGATGGATTGCAAGGGATGTGCGTGGATTAAAGGGCCCTTAATGATGTCACTGTGAAGAACAAGTTTCTGTTACCCCGCATTAAGGATTTATTTAATCGGATGAGAGGAGCCAGGGTATTCTCGAAGATTGACCTCCGATCAGGATACCATCAGATGAAGATTGGACCATCAGATATTCCTAAGACGGCTTTCTCGACTCGATATGGATTATATGAGTTCATCGTTATGTCGTTTGGATTAACTAATGCACCAGCTTATTTTATGGATTTGATGAATAAGATGTTTTTGGAGTATTTGGACAGATTCGTCGTGGTGTTCATCGACGATATTCTTATCTATTCTAAGAATGAGAGTGACCATGAAGAACATCTAAGGTTGGTGCTACAGAAGCTACGAGATAATCAACTCTATGCTAAGTTCAGCAAGTGCGAGTTTTGGAATGACAAGGTGCCATTCCTTGGTCAGATTATTTCTAATGGAGGGATAGCAGTGGATCCTGCTAAAGTGAAGGAGATAATGGAGTGGAGAGTGCCCACTACAGTTACTGAGATTCGGAGTTTCTTGGGACTCGCAGGATATTATCGGAGATTTATTGAAGGATTTTCTAAGATTGCCAAGCCTATGACATCGCTTCTGGAGAAAAGAAGAGAATTTAAGTGGGATGAGAAATGTCAAGAGAGCTTTGATCAATTGAAGGAAAGATTGATGTCACCTCCAGTATTGATTATGCCAGATTTGCAGAAGGGATTTGACATTTACTGTGATGCATGTGGCCAAGGACTTGGAGGTGTGCTTATGCAAGAAGGTCATGTGATCGCCTATGCATCGCGTCAGTTGCGAAAACATGAATTGAACTACCCCACGCATGACTTAGAAATGGCAGCTGTTGTGCATGCACTAAAGATATGGAGACATTGAGTCATGGGAACTAAGTGCCAAGTGTACATGGATCATAAGAATTTGAAGTATATATTCACTCAGAAGGATCTCAACCTTAGGCAACGCCGTTGGTTGGAGCTTATTAAGGATTATGATTTGGAGATTCACTATCACCCGGGCAAGGCAAATTTGGTTGTAGATGCCTTGTGTCGAAAGGAGCATGTTTATTCAGCTGTTGTTGACCAGTTACCTGATGAGATTATTGAGGATTTCGGGAGACTTAACCTGGGGATAGTTGCTCACACTGATGAAGTTATTACTGATGTGGAACCTACCTTGGAACAAGAAATACGCAAAGGACAAATTGGTGATGCTAAAATACAAGAGATTAAGGATCTGATTACTGAAGGTCGAGGTCCGAAATTCACGGAAGATGAGCAAGGCACCATATGGTTCAAGGATCGGATATGTGTTCCTGAGATTGATAGCCTTCGTGAAACTATTAAAAAGGAGGCCCATGACTTGGATTATTCTACTCATCCTGGTAGTACCAAGATGTATCAGGATTTGAAGCGGAAGTATTGGTGGTATGGATTGAAGAGAGATGTGGCTGCACATGTAGCTATGTGCGATGTATGTCAAAGAGTTAAGGCTGAACACTAGAGGCTAGCTAGACTACTGCACCCACTGAAGATACCCGAGTGGAAGTGGGAAGAGATTGGTATGGATTTTATTGTTGGACTACCCCGCACTCCAGCAGGATATGACTCTATTTGGGTAATTGTGGACAGATTAACAAAAGTGGCTCATTTCATACCAGTGAGGACTAATGATACGGGAGCCAAGCTCGCAGAGTTGTATATGACTCGGATAGTTTGTCTACATGGAGTGCCTAAGAAGATCGTGTCTGATCGAGGATCACAATTTACTTCTCGATTTTGGAAGAAGTTGCATGAGAGCTTGGATACAAAGTTGAATTTTAGTTCAGCCTACCATCCCTAGACTGATGGACAGACAGAGAGGACAAATCAAGTACTGGAGGATATGTTAAGAGCTTGTGCTCTCAAGCATGGTGGCAGTTGGGAGAAGAGCTTACCCTATGCTGAGTTTTCTTATAATAATAGCTACCAGGCCAGTTTGAAGATGTCACCATTTGAGGCTCTATATGGCAGAAAATGCAGGACTCCACTATATTGGGATCAGACTGGAGAAAGACAGTTCTTTGGGCCTGAGCTTATTCAAGAGGCGGAAGAACAAGTTCGAATGATAAGAGAAAATTTGAGAATCGCACAATCAAGGCAGAAGAGCTATGCTGATAATAGGAGAAGATTACTGGAGTTTAAGGAGGGTGATCATGTCTATTTGAAGGTGTCACCACTCCGGGGTATGAGGAGATTTAAAGTTAAAGGAAAGTTGTCCCCTCGCTTTATTGGACCCTTCTTAATCTTAAAGCGAGTGGGAGAAGTTGCATATCAACTGGAGTTACCCGATCACCTATCAGATGTACATAATGTATTTCATGTATCTCAGCTAAAGAAGTGCCTCAGGGTACCTGTGGAGCAACTGCCAATGGAAGACCTTAGTGTTCAAGATGACCTGACTTATGCTGAGTACCCTATCAAGATTCTGGATACACTGACTCGTGTTACGAGAAATAAGGTTATAAAGATGTGCAAAGTTCAATGGAGTCACCACGGTGAAGATGAAGCAACTTGGGAAAGAGAAGAAGAGCTTCGTATAGATTTTCCCCACCTTTTCTCTAGTTCTTCTTAAATCTCGAGGACGAGATTATTTTTAAGGGGGGTAGGATTTGTAACACCCACTTTGTAATTGCTAGATAAGATACCAATAGAGAAAACAATTTCTCTCTTTTTGTGAGTTTGATCTTTATACATCATCATATGTGAACACCATATTAAAAAAATAAATAAATAATTAATAAAAGACTTACCATAAAAACATGCATCATGCTGGGATTTTATTTTGTGTGCATTTTGTGACAACATAAAATAATTTGAAAAGAAATATATTAATTCCCAAATGGGGATTTAAATCCTAAAGGAAATTCTAGGATTGAGAAAAAGAGAAGAAAACATTATACAAATAGGGTAAAATAAAAATATAAATGAATTAAAAATTTAGTTCATATTATCCTAGATATTTAACCTAGGTTTGAACTTCACACATACAGATTCAAATTTGCAATTTAAATTTGAAAGAAAAGAAAAGAAAGTAAAAAGAAAGACATGCAGCCTCGACATGGGCCGATTCTCATCCCCCTTAGCCCATTCTACTTTTGCCTACGGCCCATCATTCCCACGTCCTCCTCTTTGTTTTCTTTTTTTTGTCTTTCTTTCTTCTGCAGTATATGGCGCGTGGGCCACCGGTGGCAGTGAAGACCCGCTCGACTGCCGCTCACTCCGCGCCCGCGCATCTGGCTGGATGTTTTCCCCTCGCTAGCGAATGGGCCCCACGTAACTAGCCTCCCCTTCTTCCTCGGTCAGTTGCGTGAGCTCCGCCTGGCCGTGCGGATCTCCGGGATAGACGACCCCGCTCGAGCTGCCAGACGCCGTCTTCTTCGCCGCAACCCAGGGAGGAATCAGTCTGCTAGCTCAAACGGCCCTAGCCGGTGCCTCTGTGCACCTATTCGTTGCACGGGTGGGCTAGCGGGACCCACTGCCTCGCCTTCGACGGGAGTTCAAATCGAACTAGAGTTCGTTGCAACGGCCTCCTGAAAACTCGTCGTTCCTTGCGATGGGATGGATAAGTATGCGCGCGCCCCCTCTGTGCTCTCGACGGGATACCTGGTTCCCTCCGACTCCCGTGATTCTCCCCTCCTTTCTACCACCTCAGCCATCATCGCTTGGAAGGATATTGCTCCGCCGGGTGCTGTTGCCGCGCCGTGGCCGGGCAGCTGGCAATCCCTGCTCGAGCTTGTCGACAGGGGGGGTATCGGGGGATCCGCTGAACCACTCCGATGGTATTGCTTCTCACCGTGGGGTGAATCGTGTACCGGGGCGCCGTTGAATTCTCACTGGAGAAATACGTCTCCGTGGATCCGCACTGCGCTGCAGCCAGCATCGTGGAGAGCTCGGTTTGCCGCCAGGAATTCGCGTCTGTCGTGCTCGGTTCCGATCCATAGCTGGTAAGCACTCCTTTATACATCCTGAGACCCTCTCTGTTTCAATTTAGTGTGGAATCGTGCGTTGTCTGGGGTCTGGGCGCCGATGCCTGATCTAGGGGCTGGGGACCTGAGGTAGAAGAAACAGATAATGACTCACCAGGAAGACGAAGTATTAGCCGTTGATCATCCAACACATGGCCGGGATTAGATCTTGGTTACTGGTATGTCCTAGGGGAGCCATGATCCATTGGATCTGTTGTGAACGGATAGGATTAGAGCCGGGGTCAGCGTTTCGGTTCATTAAATCTGGAGCGTTCAGAACTGATCGGGTGGATAGGATTTAGTCAAACGCGTGGATGTCCCGTGTGCCATGGATTTCTAATCCAACGGCCAGAATACCTCCATACCCCTTCGACCCGTCGCTTTTGCTAAAGAGACCTTGTCCTTTTCTCGAATGAACCCGCCGTCCGTTGTGGGATTTTCTGAGTCTTAGGAATATTTGCACCGTGGCCCCTGCGCTTTATGGAAATTGACGCCCAATCCAGTGTGGATTAGAAATTGAGAAATAATATTAGAAATTCGTTTTTAATACAAAAACAATTCTAGAAACTTGTAAAATGCATAGAAAATTCATCTTAGCTACAAATTGGTCCATTCCAGTTCCTAAATTTTTGTAATATTATTGTATATACATTAGTGTCTCTGTTTTGACATGAAAACAGTAGGAAAAATTAATTTATCATTTAATCCTATTTTAAGCGCATTAAACCTTAGGAAATTCATAACTTGAAATCCATAACTTCAAATTTAATGATTCCAGTTCCTGGGATCTTATTTTAATGTCTAGTTTATTACTGTATATTTTATTTACATGTTTGATGTGATATTAATGTATGCTATACTATGTATGTATTGTGTTGATGCGAGTAGACGAGCAAACCACTGTGGATTCTGAGGTTCAACAAGTAGAGATAGCTGAGCAAGAGCTCATTGAAGGCAAGTTGTGCCCTTGATCACTTCTTTTACCCATTCATGTTCTTATTATTCATAATGGTCTGCATAGGATAATTTTGCTGGGACCCAATAGGATACCCTAGATTTGACTATCTTTATACCTTGCTTCACCACTGGTTTTACTACTAAAGTTTTGGGTAGTACATGCTATTGCTTTATGTGGATTTGGGTATAGAGATATTCATCACTCATTGTTATACTATTTATTGTTATCTGTTTTATTATTCCTTGTTCATGTTAAGATCATTATGTTAATGGGAACATGGAGCGACCACCCGGGAAAACAGTGCTACCACAAGGGTTTAATGGGACGCCCTTGGCTGATTAACTAGGAAAGCTAGGGGAGGGCTACCTTACTCGAAAGGGGCAAGGGCAGTAGGGGAGTGGTCAGTGTAGGGAGGTCCCTGGTTGATTTTGCTGCGATGGCGGTCAGCCAGGAACCCTGCACTGGAGCTTCCTATAAACTGTAGCGGGTAGTCTGAAGCTAGTGGAACTTTGTAAAGGCCTCGTAGTGTTACCCTGCCTCGCCTCCTCGGTAGAGGTGTATGGGATTGGCCGTCTCTTGGCAGATGGGTAACATGACTTGTGGGTAAAGATGCGCAACCTCTGCAGAGTGTAAAACTGGTATACTAGCCGTGCTCACGGTCATGAGCGGCTCGGACCCTCACATGATTAATTTATGGAACTTAAACTTAATCTGTCATTTCATTGCATTTGGGATCATTTTATTATTACTTTTACTTATTATTACTATGGTTTGGTATTTACTTACACTTAGTAACTGCTAATAAAATTTTGACCAACTTATAAAAGCAATGCTCAGCTTCAGCCTTTATTTTATTGATCAGCCTTACACTTCATGAACTCCCACCTTTGGTGAGTTCATGCCACATTATTCCCCACGACTTGTTGAGCTATGAACGTATGTGAGCTCACTCTTGCTGTCTCACACCCCCCCACAGGAGAAGAACAGGTAGTCGAAGAGGAGCCGCCTAACACTAAGGAGTTCGATCTGATCTAGGTGGCGTTTCCCAGTCGACATTGGCGCCGACGATCCTTAGTTCGTTTTATATTATTCTTTTACTTTGTAATAAGTCTTCCACTATGTAATAAATACTCTGATTAATGTGACATTTATCTCCATACACTCTGTTATTATATATGTTGTCTTCTTGGCGCATGTATGAGATGCACCTGGCTTTGTTCCTTAAAGTCGGGTGTGACAAGGAGCAGAGAGCTGTCCAGTGCTCACAGGAGGAGACGCCATGTCCTCCATGGGTTGGGTGGACTGCAGCACCTGCACGAGCTTAGCCACCCTAGCTGCTTGAGAATCTGCAGCATCCAAACCACAAGAGACTTCAGCAATCATTGGGTCAGCCCGGTCTGAAACTGAAAGTCGCTTAGAGGGGGGTGAATAGGCGGAATCTGAAATTTATAACTTAAAACACAATCTACAAGCCGGGGTTAGCGTTAGAATAAAATCCGAGTCCGAGAGAGAGAGAGGAAAACAAATCAACCAAAAAATAAAGCGGATGACACGGTGATTTGTTTTACCGAGGTTCGGTTCTTGAGAGCCTAGTCCCTGTTGAGGTGGTCACAAAGACCGGGTCTCTTTCAACCCTTTCCCTCTCTCAAATGGTCATCTAGACCGAATGAGCTTTCTCCTTAACCAAATGGGTCACTTAGACCCCACAAGGACCACCACACAATTGGTGTCTCTTGCTTTGATTACAAGTTGCTTGAAGAAAAAGAATGAGGAAGAAGAAAGCGATCCAAGAACAAGAGCTCAAAGAACATGAGCAAAACACTCTCTCTAGTCACTAGGTGTTTGGAGTGAATTTGGGACTTAGAGAGGCTTTGATTCTTTTGAATTGTGTCTTGTATTGATTGCACTAGCTCTTGTATTGAATGAGATGGCTGAAAAACTTGGATGCTTGAAGTGGTGGTGGTTGGGGGGTATTTATAGCCCTCAACCACCACATAGCCGTTGGGGAGGCTATCTGTCGATGGGCGCACCGGACAGTCTGGTGCGCCAGCCACATCACCCAACCATTAGGGTTCTGAAGATCCTGACCGTTGGAGTGCTGACTTCATGTCACACCGGACAGTCCGGTGCTGCACCGGACAGGTCCTGTTCACTGTCCGGTGCACCTCTGACGCCTGCTCTGACTTCTGCGCGCACTGTTCATGCACTGTTCACACTTTTGCAGACGACCGTTACGCAATTAGCCGTTGCTCCGCTTGGTGCACCGGATATTCTAGTGATACACCGGACAATCCGGTGAATTATAGCGGAGCGGTGCCTGAAAACCCGAAGGTGAAGAGTTCAGACTGTACGGTCCCTGGCGCACCGAACACTGTCCGGTGCGCCAGACTAGGGTTCTCTTCGGTTTCTTTTGCTCCTTTCTTTTGAACCCTAACTTGATCTTCTTATTGGTTTGTGTTGAACCTTTGTGCACCTGTAGAATACATAATCTAGAGCAAACTAGTTAGTTCAATATTTGTGTTGGGCATTCAACCACCAAAATCATTTATAGGAAAAGGTTTGACCCTATTTCCCTTTCAGAAACATTAAAAACTGCATCCCCAAGAAAATGCATACAAAAATCAGAAACAAAACCTTGCTTGCTAATATCACAAGGGTGTGTTGCAGCCTTCTCCTCAATAAAGTGCACCAAGGGCTCGGCAAAGGAGACCTTCTTGTTACAGAGACACTTGGGGCACCACACCAGCATGGAGTTGGGCATGAAAGCACCTCGACCCCAGGCAAGATGATGAACAGCATGCTAGCGACGATATTGTGCAGGAGTGTGAGACCACTCCCCCTGGCGATGAGAGGAGGAGTAGCAGTCGTTGATCGAACCACGGCAATGGGACACTCGATCCCACACAGAGCCACTACGGTGAAGGCGACCACCATGACCGTCCTGCTCGTCGTCATCGTCGCCTCCCTGGTGCCAAGAACGGTTGTCACGCTCCAACGGGCACCCACGCTCCCGACGCTCCCCTAGGTGGTCAGGGACACCATAATGCCACTCCATCACCCGACGACGCTTCCTGCCAGGCCCCCACAACCACCCAGGGAAAAACTGAGATCTTCAATTACCTCCATGTGGATAAGCACCTTGTAGAGCAGGCCATGTGAAAGTCGCCTAGAGGGGGTGAATAGGCGGAATCTAAAAATTATAAACTCAAAGCACAACTACAAGTCGGGGTTAGCGTTAGAATTAAATCCGAGTCCGAAAGAGAGGGGAAAACAAATCAAAGGCAAATGAAGCGAATGACATGGTGATTTGTTTTACCGAGGTTCGGTTCTTGCAAACCTACTCCCCATTGAGGTGGTCACAAAGACCGGGTCTCTTTCAACCCTTTCCCTCTCTCAAACGGTCACCTAGACCGAGTGAGCTTTTCTCCTTAATCAAATTGGGTCACTTAGACCCCTACAAGGACCACCACAACTTGGTGTCTCTTGCTTTGATTACAAGTTGCTTGAGAACAAGAAAGAGGAAGAGGAAAAGCGATCCAAGCGCAAGAGCTCAAAGAACACGACCAAAACTCTCTCTTCTAGTCACTAATTGCTTTGAGTGGAATTGGGACTTGGAGAGGCTTTGATTCAATCTATTTGTGTCTTGTATTGAATGCACTAGCTCTTGTATTGAGTGAGATGTCTGAAAAACTTAGATGCATTGAAGTGTGGTGGTTGGAGGGTATTTATAGCCCTAACCACCAAAACAGTCGTTGGGGAAGTCTACTGTCGAAGGGCGCACCGCACAGTCCGGTGCGCCAGCCACGTCACCCAACCATTAGGGTTCGACCGTTGGAGCTCTGATAGCCTGGGCCACCGGACAGTCCGGTGGTGCATCGGACAGTCAAGTGACTGTCCGGTGCGCCTTCTGGCGCCTGCTCTGACTATACGCGCGTAGACGCACACTGTTCACTGTTGCTTTTGCAGACGACCGTTGGCGTAGTAGCCGTTGCTCTGCATGGCACACCGGACAGTCCGGTAAATAATAGCGGAGTGGCATTTCTAAAAACCCGAAGGTGGCAAGTTTGAGTTGATCCACCCTGGTGCACCGGACACTGTCCGGTGGTGCACCGGACACTGTCCGGTGGTGCACCGGATAGTCCGGTGCGCCAGTCCAGGGCACACTTCAGTTTTCTTTGCTCCTTTTGTTTTGAACCCTAACTTGTTCTTTTTTATTGGTTTGTGTTGAACCTATGACACCTGCAGAGCATATAATCTAGAGCAAACTAGTTAGTCCAATTGTTTGTGTTGGACAATTCAACCACCAAAATCATTTAGGAAAAGGTTTGACCCTATTTCCCTTTCAATCTCCCCCTTTTTGGTGATTGATGCCAACACAAATCAAAGCAAATATATAAGTGCAGAATTGAACTAGTTTGCATAATGTAAGTGCATAGATTGCTTGGAATAGAACCAATATATTATTTCTACTAGATATGCATGGATTGCTTTCTTCTTTTTTTAACATTTTGGACCACGCTTGCACCACTAGTTTTGTTTTTACAAATTCTTTGGAAAATTCTTTTCAAAATCCTTTTGAAAATAGCCAAAGGTATATGAGTAAGATTGAAAGAAGCATTTTCAAGATTTGGAATTTTCTCCCCTGTTTCAAATGCTTTTCCTTTGACTCAAACAAAACTCCCCCTAAATGAAATTTTCCTCTTAGCTTTCAAGAGGGTTTTGGGATATATTAATTGAGATACTTTCTTTAGAGGAATATCAATTTGAAAGATACTAATACCAATAAAAATTTTCAAAACACAATTAAAATTTAGGTGGTGGTGCGGTCCTTTTGTTTTGGGCTAATACTCTCTCCCCCTTTGGCATGAATCGCCAAAAACGGAGACTTGTGAGCCCCTTTTAGATTCTCTCCCCCTTTTGGCTAACAATATATGAGTGAAGGTTATACCAATGAGGAGAGATGGTGGAATACCGGTAAAGTGAATAATATCGATGGAGTTGAGTGAAGCGTCGTCTTTGCCGAGTACTCCATTTCCCCTTTCAATTCTATGACTAAGTATAAGAATACACTTGAAAAACATATTAGTCATAGACATAAAAGAGATATGATCAAAGGTATATAAATGAGCTATGTGTGCAAAGTATTAATCAAAGTTCCGAGAATCAAGAATGTTTAGCTCATTCCTAAGTTTGGTAAAGGTTTTCTCGTCTAGTGGTTTGGTAAAGATATCGGCTAGTTGTTCTTTGGTGTTAATATAGGCTATCTCGATATCCCCCCTTTGTTGGTGATCTCTCAAAAAGTGATACCGAATGGCTATGTGCTTAGTGCGGCTATGTTTAACGGGATTATCCGCCATGCGGATTGCACTCTCATTATCACATAGGAGAGGGACTTTGCTAAATTTATAGCCATAGTCCCTGAGGGTTTGCCTCATCCAAAGCAATTGCGTGCAACAATGGCCTGCGGCAATATACTCGGCTTCGGCGGTAGAAAGAGCTACTGAGTTTTGTTTCTTTGAAGCCCAAGACACCAGGGATCTCCCTAGAAACTGACAAGTCCCTGATGTGCTCTTCCTATAAATTTTACACCCTGCTCAATCAGCATCTGAATATCCTAATAATCAAAAGAGGATCCCTTGGGGTACCAAAGACCAAACTTAGGAGTATAAACTAAATATCTCAAGATTCTTTTCACGGCCCTAAGGTGAACTTCCTTCGGATCAGCTTGGAACCTTGCACACATGCATACGGAAAGCATAATATCCGGTCGAGATGCACATAAATAGAGTAGAGATCCTATCATCGACCGATATACCTTTTGATCTATGGACTTACCTCCCGTGTCGAGGTCGAGATGCCCATTGGTTCCCATGGGTGTCTTGATGGGCTTGGTATCCTTCATTCCAAACTTGGTGAGTATGTCTTGAATGTACTTTGTTTGGCTGATGAAGGTGCCCTCTTGGAGTTGCTTGACTTGAAATCCTAGAAAATACTTCAACTCCCCCATCATAGACATCTCGAATTTTTGAACCATGATCCTACTAAACTCTTCACAAGTAGATTTGTTAGTAGACCCAAATATGATATCATCAACATAAATTTGGCATACAAACAGATCTTTTGCAATAGTTTTAGTAAAGAGAGTAGGATCGGCTTTTCCGACTTTGAAGCCATTAGTGATAAGAAAATCTCTTAGGCATTCATACCATGCTCTTGGGGCTTGCTTAAGCCCATAAAGCGCCTTTGAGAGTTTATACACATGGTTAGAATACTCACTATCCTCAAAGCCGGGAGGTTGCTCAACATAGACCTCTTCCTTGATTGGTCCATTGAGGAAGGCACTCTTCACGTCCATTTGATAGAGCTTAAAGCCATGGTAAGTAGCATAGGCAAGTAATATGCAAATTGACTCAAGCCTAGCTACGGGTGCATAAGTTTCACCGAAATCCAAACCTTCGACTTGTGAATAACCCTTGGCCACAAGTCGTGCTTTGTTTCTTATCACCACACCATGCTCATCTTGCTTGTTGCGGAATACCCACTTGGTACCTACAACATTTTGATTAGGACGCGGAACTAAATGCCATACCTCATTCCTCGTGAAGTTGTTGAGTTCCTCTTGCATCGCCAGCACCCAATCCGAATCTCTTAGTGCATCCTCTACCCTGTACGGATCAATAGAGGAGACAAAAGAGTAATATTCACAAAAATGAGCGACTCGAGATCGAGTGGTTACCCCCTTATGAATATCGCTGAGGATGGTCTTCACGGGGTGATCTCTTTGAATTGCTTGGTGGACTCTTGGGTGTGGCGGTCTTGGACCCTGATCATCTTCCTTGTCTTGATCATTGGCATCTCCCCCTTGATCATTGTCCTCCTCTTGAGGTGGCTCATCTTCTCGATCTTCTTCTTCATTATCTTGAGCCTGTTCCTCATCTTGGATTGGTGGAGATGCTTGATTTGAAGATGATGGTTGATCTTGTGCTTGTGGAGGCTCTTCGGATTCCTTAGGACACACATCCCCAATGGACATGTTCCTTAGCGCGACGCATGGAGCCTCTTCATCATCTAGCTCATCAAGATCAACTTGCTCTACTTGAGAGCCGTTAGTCTCATCAAACATAATGTCATAAGAAACTTCAACTAGTCTAGTGGACTTGTTAAAGATTCTATATGCCCTTGTGTTTGAGTCATAACCAAGTAAAAAACCTTCTACAGCCTTAGGAGCAAATTTAGACTTTCTACCTCTTTTAACAAGAATAAAACATTTGCTACCAAAGACTCTAAAATATGAAACATTGGGCTTTTTACCGGTGAGGAGCTCATATGATGTCTTCTTGAGGACTCGATGTAGATATAACTGGTTGATGGAGTAGCAGGCGGTGTTAATCGCCTCGGCCCAAAACCGATCCGGTGTCTTGTACTCATCAAGCATGGTCCTCGCCATGTCAAGTAGAGTTCTATTCTTCCTCTCTACTACACCATTTTGTTGTGGCGTGTAGGGAGAAGAGAACTCATGCTTGATTCCCTCCTCGTCAAGGAAGCCTTCAATTTGAGAGTTCTTGAACTCCATCCCATTGTCGCTTCTTATTTTCTTGATCCTCAATCTGAACTCATTTTGAGCCGGTCTCGGTCCTTTTAAGGTCTCTTGGGTTTGAGATTTTTCCTGCAAAAAGAATACCCAAGTGAAGCGAGAATAGTCATCCACAATTACAAGACAATACTTACTTCTGACGATGCTTATGTAAGCTATCAGGCCGAATAAATCCATGTGGAGTAGCTCAAGCGGCCTGTCGGTCGTCATGATATTCTTATGTGGATGGTGGGTACCAACTTGCTTTCCTGCTTGACATGCGCTACAAATCCTGTGTTTCTCAAAATGAACATTGGTTAGTCCCAAAATGTGCTCTCCCTTTAGAAGCTTGTGAAGATTCTTCATCCCAACATGAGCTAGTCTGCGATGCCAGAGCCAACCCATATTAGTCTTAGCAATTAAGCAAGTGTCGAGTTCAGCTCTATTGAAATCAACTAAGTATAGCTGACCCTCTAACACTCCCTTAAATGCTACTGAATCATCACTTCTTCTAAAGACAGTAACACCTAAATCTGTAAAAAGATAGTTGTAACCCATTTTGCATAATTGAGAAACTGAAAGCAAATTGTAATCTAATGAATCTACAAGAAAAACATTGGATATAGAATGGTCAGGTGATATAGCAATTTTACCAAGTCATTTGACCAAACCTTGATTTCCATCCCCGAATGTGATAGCTCTTTGGGGATCTTGGTTTTTCTCATAGGAGGAGAACATCCTTTTCTCCCCAGTCATGTGGTTTGTGCACCTGCTATCAATGATCCAACTTGAGCCCCCGGATGCATAAACCTACAAAACAAGTTTAGGCCTTGTTCTTAGGTACCCAAACGGTCTTGGGTCCTTTGACATAAGAAACAAGCACCTTGGGTACCCAAACACAAGTCTTGGAGCCCTTGTGTTTGCCCCCAACATATTTGGCAACTACTTTGCCTGATTTGTTAGTTAAAACATATGAAGCATCAAAAGTTTTAAATGAAACAATAGGCTCATTTGATGCAGTAGGAGTTTTCTTTTTAGGCAATTTAACATGAGTGGATTGCCTAGAACTAGATGCCTCACTCTTATATATAAAAGCATGATGAGAGCCAGAGTGAGACTTCCTAGAATGAATTCTCCTAATCTTATGTTCGGGATAACCAGTAGGATATAAAATATAGTCCTCGTTATCCTGAACCATGGGAGCTTTACCCTTAACAAAATTAGACAATCTTTAGGGGCATTGAGCTTGACATTGCCTCCCTGTTGGAAGCCAATGCCATCCTTAATGCCAGGGCGTCTCCCATTATAGAGCATGCTTCTAGCAAATTTAAAATTTTCAATTTCTAAGTCATGCTCATTAATTTTAGCACTAAGTTGAGCTATGTGATCATTTTGTTGTTTAATTAAAGCTAGGTGATCATGGATAGCATCAACATTAATGTCTCTACATCTAGTACAAATAGAAACATGATCAACAGTAGATGTAGAGGGTTTGCAAACATTTAATTCATCAATCTTAGCATGTAACATGGCATTTTCATTTCTAAGATTGGAAATAGCATCATTGCAAACATTTAAATCTTTAGCCTTAGCAATTAATTTTTCATTATCAATCTTAAGACTAGCAATTGATTCATTCAACTTGTCAATCTTAGCAATTAAACTAGCATTATCATTTCTAAGACTAACAATTGAGTCATCACAAATATTTAACTTCTCAACCTTAGCAAATAAATTGACATTTTCAGTTTTAAGGTTGGAAATCAAATCATGGCAATTCCTAAGCTCACTAGACAAATTTTCACATTTTTCTACTTCCTGAGCATAGGCATTTTTTACTTTAACATGCTTCTTATTTTCTTTAATTAGGAATTCCTCTTGACTGTCCAAGAGTTCATCCTTCTCATGAATAGCTCCTATCAATTCATTCAATTTTTCCTTTTGTTGCATGTTTAAGTTGGCAAAAAGAGCAAGCAATTTATCTTCATCATCACTAGAACTAGCCTCATCACTAGATGTTGTATATTTTGTAGAGGCTCTAGATTTTACCTTCTTCTTCTTGCCGTCCTTTTCCATGAGGCACTTGTGGCCGACGTTAGAGAAGAGGAGGCCCCTGTTGACGGCGATGTTGGCGGCGTCCTCGTCGGAGGAGGAGTCGGTGGAGCTCTCGTTGGAGTCCCAATCCCGACACACGTGGGCATCGCCGCCCTTCTTCTTGTAGTACCTCTTCTTTTCCTTCCTCTTTCCCTTCTTGTCGTCGCCCCTGTCACTATCACTAGACATAGGACATTTAGCAATGAAATGACCAGGCTTACCACACTTGTAGCAAACTTTCTTGGAGCGGGGCTTGTGATCCTTTCCCCTCCTTTGCTTGAGGATTTGGCGGAAGCTCTTGATGATGAGTGCCATTTCCTCGTTGTCGAGTTTGGAGGCGTCGATGGGAGGCCTACTTGATGTAGACTCTTCTTTTTTCTCCTCCGTTGCTTTGAAGGCAACGAGTTGCACCTCGGGTGTAGAGGTGGTGCCTCGCTCGATAATTTGTTTGGAGCCTTTGATCATCAATTCAAAGCTCACAAACTTCCCTATAACCTCCTCGGGAGACATTAGCTTGTATCTAGGATCACCACGAATTAATTGAACTTGTGTAGGATTAAGAAAAACAAGTGATCTTAGAATAACCTTGACCATTTCATGGTCATCCCATTTTGTGCTCCCAAGGTTGCGCACTTGGTTCACCAAGGTCTTGAGCCGGTTGTACATGGCTTGTGGCTCCTCCCCTTGGTTGAGCATGAATCGACCGAGCTCCCCCTCGATTGTTTCCCGCTTGGTGATCTTGGTCACCTCATCTCCTTCGTGTGTGGTCTTGAGTATGTCCCAAATATCTTTGGCACTCTTCAACCCTTGCACCTTATTATACTCCTCTCGACTTAGAGAGGCAAGGAGTATAGTAGTGGCTTGGGAGTTGAAGTGACGGATTTGGGCGACTTCGTTCGAGTCATAGCCTTCGTCCCCAGCGATGGTACCTGCGCTCCAAACTCAACAATGTTCCAAATACTAGCGTGGAGTGAGGTTAGGTGATGCCTCATTTTATCACTCCACATGTTATAATCTTCACCCTAAAAAACGGGTGGTTTGCCTAGTGGGATGGAAAGTAAAGGAGTGCGTCTAGAGATACGGGGATAACGAAGTGACATCTTTCTATACTTCTTGAGCTCATGGCGCTTAGAAGTGACAGACGGCGCGTCGGAGCCAAAAGTTGATGGCGACGAAGAGTCGGTCTCGTAGTAGACCACCTTCTTCATCTTCTTTTTCTTGTTGCCGCTCCGATGCGACTTGGCGTGTGAAGGGGATCCCTTCACCTTGTTGCCGGACTCTCCCGATGGTGTCTTCCCGTGGCTTGTGGCGGGCTTCTCGCCAGTCACGACCTCCTTCTTGGCGTGATCTCCCAACATCACTTCGAGTGGTTAAGCTCTAATGAATTACCGGGCTCTGATACTAATTGAAAGTCGCCTAGAGGGGGGTGAATAGGCGAAATCTGAAAATTATAAACTCAAAGCACAACTATAAGTCGGGGTTAGCGTTAGAATTAAATCCGAGTCCGAAAGAGAGGGCAAAAACAAATCAAAGGCAAATGAAGCGAATGACACGGTGATTTGTTTTACCGAGGTTCGGTTCTTGCAAACCTACTCCCCGTTGAGGTGGTCACAAAGACCGGGTCTCTTTCAACCCTTTCCCTCTGTCAAACAATCACCTAGACCGAGTGAGCTTTTCTCCTTAATCAAACCAGGTCACTTAGACCCCTACAAGGACCACCACAACTTGGTGTCTCTTGCTTTGATTACAAGTTGCTTGAGAACAAGAAAGAGGAAGAGGAAAAGTGATCCAAGCGCAAGAGCTCAAAGAACACGAGCAAAACTCTCTCTTCTAGTATCTAATTGCTTTGAGTGGAATTGGGACTTGGAGAGGCTTTGATTCAATCTATTTGTGTCTTGTATTGAATGCACTAGCTCTTGTATTGAGTGAGATGTCTAAAAAACTTGGATGCATTAAAGTGTGGTGGTTGGGGGGTATTTATAGCCCCAACCACCAAAACAGTCGTTGGAGAAGTCTGCTGTCGAAGGGCGCACTGAACAGTCCGGTGCGCCACCGGACACTGTTCGGTGCGCCAACCACGTCACCCAACCGTTAGGGTTTGACCGTTGGAGCTCTAACAGCCTAGGCCACCGGACAGTCCGGTGGTGCACCGGACAGTCACTGTTCACTGTTTGGTGCGCCTTCTGGTGCCTGCTCTGACTCTGCGTGCGCAGACGCGCACTATTCACTGTTCATTGTTGCTTTTGCAGACGACCGTTGGCGCAGTAGCCGTTGCTCCTCATGGCACACCGGACAGTCCGGTGCTACACCGGACAGTCCGTTGAATTATAGCGGAGTGGCATTTCCAGAAACCCGAAGGTAGCAAGTTTGAGTTGATCCACCCTGGTGCACGGGACACAGTCCGGTGCGCCAGTCCACGGCACACTTCAGTTTTCTTTGCTCCTTTTGTTTTGAACCCTAACTTGTTCTTTTTTATTGGTTTGTGTTGAACCTATGACACCTGTAGAGCATATAATCTAGAGCAAACTAGTTAGTCCAATTATTTGTGTTAGGCAATTCAACCACCAAAATCATTTAGGAAAAGGTTTGACCCTATTTCCCTTTCAGCATGCTTGATGCCAACCGGCCTCACAGGATGGACAGCTACCCCACTGTCTGGATCAGTGATGGTCATCCAAGCCTCGTGTGGCACCAAGCAAGGGTTGGAGCACCACGCCCACAAATCAAAGGTCCTAGTTCTCCTGCAAAAGCTAGACTCCTCCACAAAGTGGGTTGCATAGTGAGAGCCGATGATCAGAGCTACCACCTCCTCATTCCAAGCGTGCACTGGGATACCCTCCAACCTAAGCCTAAGATGAAAACCCCAACGGGTGACAGAACCATACCTCTGCTCATTCCATGCCTCAAAGGTGAAGACCCAGCCATGGTGGTTGATGCGACTTCGGTGAAGAACCAGTTGTTGGTCATGAGAGCTACTTAAGATGATGAGATATTGTTTTGGGAAGTGTTTCAATACCTGAATCCTACGGTCTCTGATTCCTAGCCTCTCTACCAGAGCTTCCTCCACATGCTTTGGTTCAGAGTCATGGCTATTCCCATCCAGCGAACAGACCACAGTCTTGCCCACCAACTCGTCTCTTGCAACCTCAATCGCTCCCGAAGTCAAGATCACACAATCCACCCTCACAGGTCGGGCAAGGGGGTCCCTTGGGAAGGCAGCCATGGGTAGAGGAGAATTCTTCACTACCTGAACGTAAGAACGAGCCTGGAAAGGGGCTGCGGGAGAAGTAGGAATGGTTGGCGTGGGGAGAGATTAGGTCCTCCCTAGTTCCCCTTTATGGACAGGACAAGAAGCCGCCTGGTGCCCTTCCATGAGACATCTCCAACATTTGGTTGCGTTATTGCAATTCAAAGCTCTGTGGTTGGTAGCGAAACAGTTGCAGCATTTACCCTCGACGTGCTTCAGGAACTTATTTCTTCTTTCCTCGCGTGATGTATTGGAGCTCGGGCAAGGCCTAGGCTTGTTCTTCCTCCACCAATACGGAGGTCTGACCACTTCCCAGCCATCCGCGCCACCATCAATGAGCTCACCATACCTCCCCGATTGCACCAGATCTGCAGCAGGAGTAACAGCAGGGAGCTGGCCTGAACCTGCCAGTAGGGACTGGTTAGCATGGCAGGGCGACGTAGCTTTGGGAGTAGCTGTGCAGGAGCAAGGCATGGGCGGCAGAGCAAATCCAGGAGCAGCGGGTCCGAATCGTCCTCCTCTGCCACCGCGCCCAGATGTTCCATCCCATTAACAGCGAGGCTAGAGTGTCGAGGACCATGGAAATCTCGACCACCAACCGAGCGCGGGAGGAGCAAATCCGACGCAATAACTCCACGCCACGCCAGATCCGACAAAGGCTCACCACGAGCAGTGGCAGCTAGCCTTGGGGGTTGCGGATAGGGGAGGAACTGGGCGAGGGGCGGAAATGGCGGCGGCGAGCCAGGGGGAAGGAGAGGCATGGTCCGCCCTCTCTATATATATGTAAAGTATAGAAACCGTAGCAACTTATGGATACCGTCCTAACTAGCTAGTTGTGTTTTGTTAGAAATCAAAGAGTGTCGGTGTTTCGAAACCCGGGGGTCCCTGGACCGACGAGTGAATTGTCGCCGCGTGCCCCAGCCCAGATGGGTCGACGCAAGGCGGAACGCGAAGGGGGGAAAGGAAGCAGCCGGAGGGAGGCAGACGTGAGAGAGTGGATCCCGCGGCCTTCGTGTTAGCCCCGCGCCTGAGTCGGGTGCGCTTGCAGTAGGGGGATACAAGCGTCCACGCGGGAGTGGGAGCGAGCGGCCTTGAGCGAGCGCCGTCCCGTCCTTCTCCGTGCGGGCCAACCCTCTGTAGAGGGCCCTGGTCCTCCCTTTTATAGGCGTAAGGAGAGGATCCAGGTGTACAATGGGGGGTGTAGCAGAGTGCTACGTGCCTAGCGGAGGAGAGCTAGCGCCCTAAGTACACGCCATCGTGGCAGCCGGAGAGGTCTTGGCACCCGGTTCGTGTGGTGTCGTGGCCGTCGGAGGAGCGCTGGAGCCTGGCGGAAGGACAGCTGTCGGGGCTGTCGAGTCCTTGCTGACGTCCTCTCGCTTCCGTAAGGGGGCCGAGAGCCACCGTCGTCACAGAGCGTGCAGGGCGCCATCATTGCCCATCTGGCAGAGCGAGCCAGATGGGACGCTGGTCTTGTTCCCCGTAGCCTGAGTCAGCTCGGGGTAGGGTAATTATGGCGCCTCCTGTCGACGTGGTCGGTCCGCGCCCTAGGTTGGGCGATGTGGAGGCTCCTCCGAGGTCGAGGTCGAGTCTGTCTTCCGTGGCCGTGGTCGAGTCCGAGCCCCTAGGTCGGGTGAGGCGGAGACCGTCGGCTGAGGCCAGGGCGGAGTCTGAGCCCTAGGGTCGGGCGAGGCGGAGTTCGTCGTCTTTCGGGGGTGAGCCCATGTCTGAGCCCTGGGTCGGGCGGAGCGGAGTTCGCCGTCTTCCGGGGCTGAGCCCGAGTCCGAGCCCTGGGTCGGGCGGAGCGGAGTTCGCCGTCTTCCGGGGCTGAGCCCGAGTCCGAGCCCTGGGTCGGGCGGAGCGGAGTTCGCCGTCTTCCGGGGCTGATCCTGAGTCCGAGCCCTGGGTCGGGCGGGGCGGAGTTCGCCGTCTTCCGGGGCTGAGCCCGAGTCCGAGCCCTGGGTTGGGCGGAGCGAAGTTCGCCATCTTCCGGGGCTGAGCCTGAGTCCGAGCCCTGGGTCGGGCGGAGCGGAGTTCGCCGTCTTCCGGGGCTGAGCCTGAGTCCGAGCCCTGGGTCGGGCGGAACGGAGTTCGCCGTCTTCCGGGGCTAAGCCCGAGTCCGAGCCCTGGGGTCGGGCGAGGCGGAGTTTCCTATGACGCCCGAGGCCGGCCTTGGCTGTTGTCAGCCACACTCTGTCGGGCGGCTCAGCAGTCGGAGCGGTGCAGGCGGTGCTGTCCTCTTGTTAGACCAGTCAGTAGAGCGGCGAAGTGACTGCGGTCACTTCGGCTCTGTCGACCGGAGGGCGCGCGTCAGGATAAAGGTGTCAGGCCACCTTTGCATTGAATGCCCCTGCGATTTGGCCGGTCGGCGTGGCGATGTGGCCAAGGTTGCTTCTCGGTGAAGACCGGGCCTCGGGCGAGCCGATAGTGTGCCCGTTGCCGGAGGGGGGTCCTCGGGCGAGACGTAGGTCTCCGGGGTCGGCTTCCCTTGCCCGAGGCTAGGCTCGGGCGAGGCACGATCATGTCCCTTGAATGGACCGATCCTTGGCTTAATCGCACCCATCAGGCCTTTGCAGCTTTGCGCTGATGGGGGTTACCAGCTGAGATTTAGGGGTCTTGGGGGTACCCCTAATTATGGTCCCCGACAGTAGCCCCCGAGCCTCCAAGGGAGTACTAATACTCGCTTGGAGGCTTTTGCCACACTTTTTTGCAAGGGGACCAGCCTTTTTTGGTTGCATTCTGTTCCAGTGGGTGCGCGCGAGCGCACCCGCCGGGTGTAGCCCCCGAGGCCTTGGAGGAGTAATTTTACTCCTTCGAGGTCTTAGGACGCTTCGCAACACTTCGGCTGGTCTAGTTGTTCCCTCATGCGAGCTGGCCGTAGCCCGAGTGCACGGTCGGGTCCCAAGTTCTCGGGCTGGTATGTTAACGCTGTCAACGGTTTGGCTGGAGCCGGGTTTGCGAGAGCAGCTCCCGAGCCTCTGCACAGGGCGAGAGGACGGTCAGGGATAGACTCGACTTTTTTGCATACGCCCCTGCGTCGCCTTTCCGCAAGGAGGAGGGGGGAAAGCGCCATGTTGCCCTTAGGTGGCGCCAAACATGGTGTCTCCGACGAGCTGCTGGCGGGTAATCCGAGCGGACGTCCGTGCCCCATTTGATAGGGGTCGGCTAGAGGCCCAGAGGCACGCCCAAAAGTACGTGCAGGTGATCTGCCGGACCCGGTCCCCTGTCGACGGGGTCCGAGGGCTCGATGCCTCCCTCTGATGGGATTCCGTTACAAGATCGTTCCCGCTGGTCTTGGAAATGTCCTAGGGTACCTCGGGAGCGTAGCCCAAGCCTTGGTTATGTATCGAACGTACCCATGGTCATCCCTCGCTCTGTGTCTGAGGCGACTGTGAACCCTTCGAGGGCCAGCCTTCGAACCCCTGATCAGTAGTGGGCGCGGAGCCCGAGTGGCCTGAGGCGGCCGTTGAACCCTTCGAGGGGCCGGCCATCGAACCTCTGACCAGTAGTGGGCGCAGAACCCAATCGATCTGAGGCAGCCGTTGAACCCCTCCGAGGGGCCGGCCTTCGAACCTCTGATCAGTAGGGAGGCTCGGAGCCTGTTTCTTTCACGGAGAAGGGTCCTTTTCGGGGTATCCCCCTTTCCCGGTCCCTGTTGTAAGAGAGAGAAAGAGGAAAAGGAAAAGGACACGAAGTCGAATGACGTGGCGTACCTCTTTCGACGCGGTCATTATGGCGAAGTCGAAGCGTTCGCTTGCTTCTCCCGCCTGAGGCGCTGCCCGTCCCGCCGCGGAGTTAATGCGACGAGGCGAGTGGTTCACGGGGCGGCCGTTGCGTGTGCGCGAGCCGTTCGAGGAACGGGTCACGGGCGTGCCGTCTTCACGCCGTGGGAGAGGGCTCCCCTGCTGCCCCTGGATGGGACGTGAGCTTGGCTGTCGACGTGACCGCTGCTTCTGCCCGCTCGTCACTGCCATTACTGCCGGCCCAATTTTGACCGCCTTTGACCGTCACGCTTGGCTGGCACTGTAGGGTTGCCTCGAGTCACGGTATTGACTCCGTAGTCGAGGAGGCGCGGTAGTGGCGTGAGTGGCGATGCAGTTGCTCACACGTAGCAACCGGCGCACCGGTTGCATGACGCGTGAGCCTGGACCTCCATGCTAGGCGCGCTGGAAGTCGGAGAGGTGCGCCCACTTGGCGCGGTTGCATGCCGCCTGCATGGCTGCCCGCCCTTTCGCCCGCTGGTCTAGGCAAAAGTGGAGAACTGCTTGTAACCGCCGGGCGGTTGCATGCACCCCCCGCGCGCGGCGGTTTGGCTTCTTCTCCCCTGGACCGGCTTGCATGACGTGTGGGACCCAGCCCCCGCGCCGTAGGGGGAGGACCTTGGAGCGTGTTGGAGAAGGCTCATCCCGCAACGGTTGAGGACGCAAGTGGGGAGGGCCGCCTTTAAAAAGGGGGGCGACCCCTTTGGAGGGCCACCATGTCTTCGCGCTCCCCTCATGCATCGTGTCTTTCCACCTTCCGAGCCCCCGAGCGGGGGACGCCCGGAACCCTTCCGTCTTGTCGTCGGAGGAACGCAACTTCGTGGAAGTTGGTACCTTTCAGCCATCGTTCGGCTTCAAGGATTTTCATCATGCAGCCCAGCTGCATCCCCTCGCCGGTGGTCACCCAAGATGGTGACCCCCAGCTTCTGGACGGGGAGAAGCAAGCTGGGCTGCGATCTTGGTTCCGCCCTCAGCTTCAAGGATGTTCATCATCCTCGCTGGGGTGGAGGCCGGGCTGAGCCGGAGCTCTACCTCCCACGTGGGCCAGCTGGCCACCTCCTCTTCCAGCTTCTGGTGGTGGAAACCATCCTCCAGCCTTGCGGAGGAGGCGTCCTCCAGCCATGCCGGGGAAGGCGAACTGTTGCTGTCCAGCTAGGATGCAACATTCCGTCCTTCTCCTCACTTTCGCGGCGAGGACGGGAGTGAGGACCTGTCGGTGCGCCTTGCCGACCGTCGGCGTTGGTGGAGAGGCGGATGCCGCCGTCCGTGCTGATGTGGTGGCAGCCGGGAGGAGCTCCCCCCTTATTGAGGCCGTCGGCGCCGCCTGCGGACCGGCCCCCAGCTCTTTGGCTTTGATGTCCGTTTCGCGTCCCTTGAGTAGGGACGCGAACGAAAGCCTTCTGGTGGCCGCGCCCGTACTGGGATCATGGCTGCTGCTGTGGGGTCGGAACCGGAGTTCCGTTTGTAATGGCACCTTGAGTGTCGGTGCTTTGTTCATTGCGGTTGTCGAGGCCTGAACATGTATGTATTTTCGGCACGGAGCCGTGTTTTTTCTTCGATTCGAGCACTAAGACTCGCCTTGTCGATTATTTGAACCGCTTCACCAGGCGTGAGTTGCCTCGTGCAAAGGTGATGAGTGAGGTATCCGTATCCCGGAGGAGTAGGAGTCCCTCGGCTCGGTCGGCCTTGCTGTCCGAGGCTTCTCTTGCTTAGCTAAAGGAACCCCTCGGCCGCTCTTTGACGAGCCGAAGCCGGAGGTAGCGGTGTCAGCACGGACGGAGGCAGAGTTGGCTTCGAAAAGGAGGTGTGGTTGGCCAGAGCCTCGCCGAGTCGTCCACTAGCGGAGCCGACACCGGAGCTGAGCTGCCGAGGCCACAAGCCGAGCTGATGTCTTTGGGGGGTCAGCTGGCCGAGGCCTCGGGGTGGCCGGCCGAGCCGCCTGCTCGGGCCCGATTATCGAAGAAGACCCTGACGGCGATGGCCCGGGCGTGGTGCTGATGTCGTCCTTCAGAGTGGGGGCCCTCCGACCGCGTCGCCGTCCGAGGCTAGGTCAGACCCCGTCGAAGAGGTAGTTGATGCCGAGGGTGCTGCTGCCCCCTTCGGCTGTCGACGTCCGAGCCTGCAGGATCAGGTTGTCTTGTAGTGTGTGTATGTCTTCTGCGGCCGTCAAGGCCTAAACACACCGTCGTCGTGTTGTAAAGCTGCGTCTCTTTTCCTCTTGTTTCGAGTATCCGGACTCATTTGTCGGTAACAGAATTGTTTGTGCGGGCGAGAGTTGCTTTTCACGGAAGGCGATGAGTGAGGTATCCGTATCCCGGAGGCGTAGGAATCCCTCGGCTCGGTCGGCCTTGCCACTTACGCGCGCTCTTACTCGTCCATAGGGTTCTGTTACCGACGCAGTCGAGAAGGCCCGAAAAATCATTTCGGCAGAGGAGCTCTCGAGCATGAAGACTTGTTCGGTCCGTGGAGTCACTTATCCGAGCGCGAGTTACTTATCGCAGAAGGTGATGAGTGAGGTATCCGTATCCCGGAGGCGTAGGAGTCCCTCGGCTCGGTCAGCCTTGGCTGCTAACGTGTACTCCGTCATTTTCAGGATCCACTTTTGAAGTAGTCGAAGAGCACGAAAGGCATTCTGGCAGAAAAGATTTTTTCTTTTTTCGAGGAAAATTTTGACGCAGAGGGGGTTGCCCCCTTCTAGCCCCCGAGGGAGGGTCGGGCTTTGCCGAGGCAAGGCTGACCCTTCCTTGATGACCAGACTTGGTGTGTGAACGAAGTATACGAGCAACTTGAAAACATCTTAAGGGTAGAAGCGACGTAGCTGTTGGATGTTCCAAGCGTTGCTGTAGACCTCGCCTTGACTGTTGGCCAGCTTGTACGTTCCGGGCTTCAGGACCTTGGCGATGACGAACGGCTCTTCCCAGGGAGGCGTGAGCTTGTGCCGCCCTCAGGCGTCTTGTCGCAGCCGAAGCACCAGGTCACCCACCTGGAGGTCTCGGGACCTAACCCCTCGGGCGTGGTAGCGTCGCAGGGACTGCTGGTACCACGCCGAGTGTAGTAAGGCCACGTCCCGAGCCTCCTCCAGCTGGTCCAGTGAGTCTTCTCGGTTGGCTTGGTTGATTTGGTCGGTGTAGGCCCTCGCCCTCAGGGAACCGTATTCTAGGTCTGTGGGCAAGATGGCCTCGGCCCCATAGACTAGAAAGAACGGTGTGAAGCCTGTGGCTCGGCTTGGTGTTGTCCTCAGACTCCAGACCACCGAGGGGAGTTCCTTCATCCACCGCTTGCTGAACTTGTTGAGGTCGTTGTAGATCCGAGGCTTGAGTCCTTGCAGGATCATGCCGTTGGCCCGCTCCACTTGCCCATTCATCATGGGGTGTGCCACGGCAGCCCAGTCCACCCGGATGTGGTGATCCTCGCAGAAGTCCAGGAACTTTCTGCTGGTGAACTGGGTACCGTTATCGGTGATGATGGAGTTCGGGACCCCAAAGTGATGGATGATGTTGGTGAAGAATGCCACCGCCTGTTCGGACCTGATGCTGTTTAGGGGTCGGACCTCGATCCACTTGGAGAATTTGTCGATGGCAACCAACAGGTGTGTGTAGTCCCCAGGTGCCTTCTGCAAGGGGCCAACGAGGTCCAGACCCCACACAACAAACGGCCAGGTGATGGGTATTGTCTGCAGAGCCTAAGCGGGCAGGTGGGTCTGCCTCGCGTAGAACTGACACCCTTCGCAGGTGCGGACGATTCTAGTAGCGTCGGCCACCACCGTCGGCCAGTAGAATCCTTGTCGGAAGGCGTTCCCAACAAGGGTTCGAGGTGCTGCGTGATGGCCGCAAGCCCCCGAGCGTATCTCTTGCAAGAGCTGCTGGCCTTCGGCGATGGAAATGCATCGCTGGAGGATGCCTGAGGGGCTGCGGTGGTAGAGCTCCTTCCCGTCTCCTAGCAGGACGAAAGACTTGGCGCGCCGCGCCAACCGCCGAGCTTCGGCTTGATCGAGGGGCAGCTCCCCTCGGTGGAGATATTGCAGGTACGGGGTCTGCCAGCTTTGATTAGGAATGACCTCGCTTGGCTCCTCCTCGACGCGCAGTGCCTCACCCTCGAGGGTCGAGGGTGCCTCGGGCCATGCCGAGGGTACCTCGGACTGGGCCAAGGGTACCTCGGACTGTGTCGAGGGTACCTCGGACTGGGCCGAGGGTACCTCGGACTGAGCCGAGGGTGCCTCGGGCGGAGACGAAGGTGCCTCGGGCTCGGGCGTGTCCTCGGTCTTGACGGAGGGTTGATGCAGGTCTCGGAAGAATACGTCTGGGGGAACTGTTGTTCGTCCCGAGGCTATTTTAGCTAGCTCATCTGTAGTCTCGTTGTAGCGTCGGGCGATGTGGTTGAGCTCGAGCCTATAGAACTTGTCTTCCAGGCGCTGAACCTCATCGCAGTAGGCTTCCATCTTCGGGTCACGGCAGTGGGAGTTCTTCATGACTTGGTCGATGACGAGCTGCGAGTCACCGCGAGCGTCAAGGCGTCGGACCCCTAGCTCGATGGCGATTCGCAACCCGTTTACCAGAGCCTCGTACTCTGCCACATTGATGGACGCCGGGAAGTGGAGGCGTAGCACGTAGCGTAGGTGCTTCCCGAGGGGCGAGACGAAGAGGAGGCCTGCGCCGGCCCCCGTCTTCATCAGCGACCCATCGAAAAACATGGTCCAGAGCTCCGGTTGGATCGGAGCCGTCGGGAGCTGGGTGTCGGCCCATTCAGCCACGAAGTTTGCCAGGACCTGGGACTTGATGGCCTTCCGGGGGGCGAACGAGATCGTCTCGCCCATGATCTCCACCACCCACTTCGCAATCCTACCCGAGGCCTCTTGGGATTGGATGATCTCTCCTAGGGGGAAGGATGACACCACAGTCATCGGATGAGACTCGAAGTAGTGTCGCAACTTCCGTCGTGTCAGGATCACCGCGTACAGCAGCTTCTGGATCTGTGGGTAGCAGATCTTGGTCTCGAACAGTACCTCACTGATGAAGTAGACTGGCCTCTAGACGGGCAATGCATGCCCTTCTTCTCGTCTCTCAACCACGATCGCGACGCTAACCACCTGGGTGGTTGCGGCGACGTAGATCAAGAGGGCTTCTCCGGCAGTGGGGGGCACCAAGATGGGCGCGTTCGTGAGGAGCGCCTTCAGGTTCCCGAGGGCTTCCTCGGCCTCGGGAGTCCAAGCGAAGCACTCAGCTTTCCTTAAGAGGCGGTACAGAGGCAGACCTCTTTCGCCGAGGCGGGAGATGAAGCGGCTCAGAGCCGCGAGACATCCCATGACCCTCTGTACGCCTTTCAAGTCCTTGATTGGCCCCATGCTGGTGATGGCTGCGATCTTCTTCAGGTTGGCTTCGATGCCCCGCTTGGAGACGATGAACCCCAAGAGCATGCCTCGGGGGACCCCGAAGACACACTTTTCGGGATTAAGCTTCACGCCTTTCGCCTTGAGACATCGGAATGTCACTTCAAGGTCAGAAAGGAGGTCGGAGGCCTTCCTCGTCTTGACTACGATGTCATCGACGTAGGCCTCGACCGTTTGGCCGATGTGTTCGCCAAACACATGGTTCATGCATCGCTGGTACGTCGCCCCCGCATTCCTCAAACCAAACGGCATTGTGACATAGCAGTACATGCCGAAGGGTGTGATGAATGAAGTCGCGAGCTGTTCGGACTCCCTCATCCTGATCTGGTGATACCCTAAGTAGGCATCGAGGAAAGACAGGGTTTCGCACCCAGCAGTGGAATCCACGATCTGATCGATGCGAGGCAGAGGGTAGGGAACCTTCGGACATGCTTTGTTTAGACCAGTGTAGTCTACACACATCCGCCATTTCCCCCCTTTCTTTCTCACAAGCACAGGGTTGGCAAGCCATTCGGGATGGAATACCTCTTTGATGAACCCTGCCGCTAGTAGCTTGTGGATCTCCTCGCCTATGGCTCTGCGCTTTTCTTTGTCGAATCGGCGCAGAAGCTGCTTCACGGGTCGGGCCCCAGCTCGAATATCCAGAGAGTGCTCGGCGACTTCCCTCGGTATGCCGGGCATGTCCGAGGGACTCCACGCGAAAACGTCGGCGTTTGCGCGGAGAAAGTCGACGAGCACTGCTTCCTATTTAGGGTCGAGCTCGGGACCGATCCGGATCTACTTGGAGGCGTCGTTGCAGGGGTCGAGAGGGACGGACTTGACCGTCTCCGCTAGTTCGAAGTTGCCGGCGTGGCACTTCACGTCGGGCGCCTCCCTAGAGAGGCTCTCCAGGTCAGCGATGAGGGCCTCGGATTCGGCGAGGGCCTCGGCGTACTCCACGCACTCCACATCGCATTCGAATGCGTGTCGGTACGTGGGCCCGACGGTGATGACCCCGTTGGGGCCCGGCATCTTGAGCTTGAGGTAGGTGTAGTTGGGGACAGCCATGAACTTGGCGTAGCATGGCCTCCCCAGCACTGCGTGGTAGGTTCTCGAAACCCGACCACTTCGAATGTGAGGGTCTCCTTTCGAAAGTTGGAGGGCGTCCCGAAGCAGACGGGTAGGTCGAGTTGTCCGAGGGGTTGAACGCGCTTCCCGGGGACGATCCCATGGAAAGGCGCAGCGCCCGTCCGGACCGAGGACAGATCGATCCGCAGGAGCCCGAGGGTCTCGACGTAGATGATGTTGAGGCTGCTGCCTCCGTCCATGAGGACCTTGGTGAGCCTGACGTCGCCGATGACGGGGTCAACAACGAGTGGGTATCTCCCCGGGCTCGGCACGTAGTCTGGATGGTCGGCCTGGTCGAAGGTGATGGGCTTGTCGGACCAGTCTAGGTAGACTGGCGCCGCCACCTTTACTGAGCAGACCTCCCGACGCTCTTGCTTGCGGTGCCGAGCCGAGGCGTTCGCCACTTGCCCGCCGTAGATCATGAAGCAGTCGTGGATCTCGGGGAACCCTCATGCCTTGTGATCTTCCTCCTTTGCGTCGTCGAGGGCCTTGCCACCCTCCGCGGGTGGCCCGGCCTTGTGGAAGTGTCGTCGAAGCATGGCACACTCCTCAAGGGTGTGCTTGACGGGCCCCTGATGATAGGGGCACGACTGCTTGAGCATCTTGCCGAAGAGGTTGGCACCTCCGGGAGGTTTCCGAGGGTTCTCGTGCTCGGCGGCGGCGACAAGGTCCGCATCGGCGGCGTCGCGTTTCGCTTGCGACTTCTTCTTGCCCTTCTTCTTGGCGCCGCGCTGAGTTGACGCCTCAGGAGCATCTTCCGGTGGGCGGCCCCGGGGCTGCTTGTCCTTCCGGAAAATGGCCTCTACTGCCTCCTGGCCAGGGGCGAACTTGGTGGCGATGTCCATCAGCTCGCTCGCCCTGGTGGGGGTCTTGTGACCCAGCTTGCTCACCAGGTCGCGGCAGGTGGTGCCGGCGAGGAACGCGCCGATGACATCTGAATCGGTGACGTTGGGCAGCTCTGTGCGCTGCTTCGAGAATCGCCGGATGTAGTCCCGGAGAGACTCTCCCGGCTGCTGGCGGCAGCTTCGGAGATCCCAGGAGTTTCCAGGGCGCACATACGTGCCCTGGAGATTGCCGGCGAAGGCTTGGACCAGGTCGTCCCAGTTGGAGATCTGCCCCGGGGGCAGGTGCTCCAGCCAGGCTCGAGCGGTGTCGGAGAGGAACACGGGGAGGTTGCGGATGATGAGGTTGTCGTCGTCCGTTCCACCCAGTTGGCAGGCCAGCCGATAGTCCACGAGCCACAGTTCTGGTCTCGTCTCCCCCGAGTACTTTGTGATAGTAGTCAGGGTTCGAAACCGGGTCGGGAACGGTGCCCGTCGTATGGCGCGGCTGAAAGCCTGCGGACCGGGGGGTTCGGGCGAAGGACTCCGATCCTCCCCGCTGTCGTAGCGTCCCCCACGCCTGGGGTGGTAGCCTCGGTGCGCCCTGTCGTCGAGGTGGGCCCGACGGCTGTGATGATGACGCTCGTTGCCGAGGCGACCCGGGGCCACAGGTGCTGTGTTGCGCGTGCGCCCGGAGTGGACCGAGGCTTCCCGCATGAACCGGGAAGTCGCGGCGCGATGCTCCGAGAGGAACCCCTGCCTTCGGGAGGCAGAGCTTTCGGCCCATCGGACCGCTGCGTCCTCCAGGAGATTCTTGAGCTCTCCCTGGATACGTCGCCCCTCGGTGGTTGATGGCTCCGGCATCACGCGGAGGAGTACTGCCGCTGCAGTCAGGTTTCGGCCAACTCCGCTGGAATCCGGCGGCGGCCTCACCCTTACGTCGTCGGCGATGCGGTGCTGGATGTCCTGGGGGAGATGACGCGCTTCTCCGGCCAGGGGTTGGATCGCCCATTCCTGCCCGATGTCCCAGCGGATCGGCACAAGCGTTCCTGCTCCCTCGTCGAGCCTGGCCTGCCTCTCGCGGATATGCTCGAGCTGTGGGTCAGGACCCCCCGCCGGGACGGGGACCACAGCTAGCTCCCGAGGGATGTCAACGCGAGGCGCGGGCCTAGGGGATCACCGTTTTCCGGCATGCCAAGATGGTTGCCTTCGCCGGGACCCCCTAGATCGACGTGGAAACATTCACGACTTGGGTCGCGGTCCTCATTGTCGAGGCCGCGGCTGCCGTCGGAACAGTCAGAAAGGCAGTAGTCACATGCGGTCATAAAGTCCCGCACGGCACTGGGTTACCAAGTCCGGAGAAATCCCAACAGAAGTCGGGCTCGCCATCTTCCTCGGACCCTAAGAGCTCATAGGTCGAGTCGGCCGTCAGTCGGTCCCAGGGTGACCGCACACGATACCCCAGAGGGTTTGGACTCGCCTCTAAGAGAGTGCTCACCGAAGCGGAGTCGCTTGGTGGGTCGAGGCCGAATCCAAAAGACACGAGACGGGAATCGGTCGGTACCTTTCGGTCGACGGTCGGTGACGAGGTCACGTCTGGGACTGACCGCACCGTTGTCTCAGGTACGAGGGTGACGCCCAGCAAGTCCTTCGTGAGCGTGCTGGCGTCGTGCGTTTGCTTGAGTTTGGTGTGTTGCGGGGAGGCGGCGCTCGTCTTCGTCTCAGACGCGAGATCGATGCCCGACGCGCCCTCCGTTGGGGCGCCGACGCCGTCGACTCGCTCGACAGCCAACGAGGTGCCGCTTCCCGCTTGGCCTTGGTTGCCCCGCCTCCTCCTCCGTCGGCGGGGGAGGGGACGAGACAAGCCCGAATGTCGTCCTTCCACCACGTGGGGAAGGTGTCGTCGATTTTCCCACCGGCGAGCGGGTTGTCGACCGCCATTGTCGCTGTCGCACGGCGGGGGAAGGAGTATCATGTCGTAGCTGCCGTCGAGGGACATGAACTCAAGATTCCCGAAACGGAGCACCGTCCTGGGCTGGAAAGGTTGCTGGAGACTGCCCATCTGGAGCTTGACGGGAAGCTGTTCATCAACACGCAGCAGGCCCCTACCTGGCGCGCCAACTGTCGGTGTTTCGAAACCCGGGGGGTCCCTGGACCGACGAGTGAATTGTCGCCGCGTGCCCCAGCCCAGATGGGTCGACGCAAGGCGGAACGCGAAGGGGCGAAAGGAAGCAGCCGGAGGGAGGCAGACGTGAGAGAGTGGATCCCGCGGCCTTCGTGTTAGCCCCGCGCCTGAGTCGGGTGCGCTTGCAGTAGGGGGATACAAGCGTCCACGCGGGAGTGGGAGCGAGCGGCCTTGAGCGAGCGCCGTCCCGTCCTTCTCCGCGCGGGCCAACCCTCTGTAAGAGGGCCCTGGTCCTCCCTTTTATAGGCGTAAGGAGAGGATCCAGGTGTACAATGGGGGGTGTAGCAGAGTGCTACGTGCCTAGCGGAGGAGAGCTAGCGCCCTAAGTACACGCCGTCATGGCAGCCGGAGAGGTCTTGGCACCCGATTCGTGTGGTGTCATGGCCGTCGGAGGAGCGCTGGAGCCTGGCGGAAGGACAGCTGTCGGGGCTGTCGAGTCCTTGTTGACGTCCTCTCGCTTCCGTAAGGGGGCCGAGAGCCGCCGTCGTCACAGAGCGTGCGGGGCGCCATCATTGCCCATCTGGCGGAGCGAGCCAGATGGGACGCCGGTCTTGTTCTCCATAGCCTGAGTCAGCTCGGGGTAGGGTAATGATGGCGCCTCCTGTTGACGTGGTCGGTCCGTGCCCTAGGTTGGGCGATGTGGAGGCTCCTCCGAGGTCGAGGTCGAGTCTGTCTTCCGTGGCCGTGGTCGAGTCCGAGCCCCTGGGTCGGGTGAGGCGGAGACCGTCGGCTGAGGCCAGGGCGGAGTCCGAGCCCTGGGGTCGGGCGAGGCGGAGTTCGTCGTCTTCCGGGGTTGAGCCCATGTCCGAGCCCTGGGTCGAGCGGAGCGGAGTTCGCCGTCTTCCAGGGCTGAGCCCGAGTCCGAGCCCTGGGTCGGGCGGAGCGGAGTTCGCCGTCTTCCGGGGCTGAGCCCGAGTCCGAGCCCTGGGTCGGGCGGGGCGGAGTTCGCCGTCTTCCGGGGCTGAGCCCGAGTCCGAGCCCTGGGTCGGGCAGAGCGGAGTTCGCCGTCTTCTGGGGCTGAGCCCAAGTCCGAGCCCTGGGTCGGGCGGAGCGGAGTTCGCCGTCTTCCGGGGCTGAGCCTGAGTCCGAGCCCTGGGTCAGGCGGAGCGGAGTTCGCCGTCTTTCGGGGCTGAGCCCGAGTCCGAGCCCTGGGGTCGGGCGAGGCGGAGTTTCCTATGACGCCCGAGGCCGGCCTTGGCTGTTGTCAGCCTCACTCTGTCGGGCGGCTCAGCAGTCGGAGCGGCGCAGGCGGCGCTGTCCTCTTGTCAGACCGGTCAGTAGAGCGGCGAAGTGACTGCGGTCACTTCGGCTCTGTCGACCGGAGGGCGCGCGTCAGGTTAAAGGTGTCAGACCACCTTTGCTTTGAATGCCCCTGCGATTTGGTCGGTCAGCGTGGCGATGTGGCCAAGGTTGCTTCTAGGTGAAGACCGGGCCTCGGGCGAGCCGATAGTGTGCCCGTTGCCGGAGGGGGGTCCTCAGGCGAGACGTAGGTTCTCCGGGGTCGGCTTCCCTTGCCCGAGGCTAGGCTCGGGCGAGGCACGATCATGTCCCTTGAATGGACCGATCCTTGGCTTAATCGCACCCATCAGGCCTTTGCAGCTTTGTGCTGATGGGGGTTACCAGCTGAGATTTAGGGGTCTTGGGGGTACCCCTAATTATGGTCCCCGACAAAGAGGGTAGAGAAACAAACAGCACAAACAAGATCTACATACCACGGCCGGCCCTGAGGGGGTGCGGCGGGTGCGGCCGCACCGGGCCCCCAAAAACAGAGAGCCCCTCTGGCCACTGTACGTTAGCACTTTTTTTCCCGCTAAGCATATCTACCCTAGATATAAATACGCAAGAGCGATGCACTATCGATCAGTTTTGTTTAGATTGTTAAACTAATGTCTCAATTACTTATCTAATATTCACTTCATCATAAAATAGTATTTGTTTTAACTCTTGATTTTTATGTCTATATTCAACTAGATGATGAGGAATCAACTAGAGAAGCAAAATAAATTCTATTTTGATACGGAGAGAGTATTATTTACTATACACATGATGGTTGCATCGACGGAGAGAAGATTTTTAAACTTGAAATATTTTTTGAACTATTTAAGGTCAACAATGACTTAAGAGAGGTTAAATGGTTTGGCGATTATATGTATCTAAAAGAAGTTGTTGGATGAGATTGATCTTAATAATATAAGTGATGATTTGTATCATAAAATGTTAGAAGATATTTTTAATGGCATCGGATAACAAGTATGTGTTTTTGCTATATTTTATATTTGTCATCTTATATATTGAAAATAGTGTATAATAATTTGTATACGTTGAATATTATATATATTGTGTGTAGATTGGGTCTTCATTTTGAATTTTGCATCGGGCCCCTAAAAAGTCAGGAACAGCCCTGCTACAAGCTACATACCCTTGATAAGATACTTTAGGTAGCCTAGTTAGAAACCAAAGAGTAGCTAGAAGCCCCGAGACAAGACTATGGTTTTCGATTCGGCGACCAAGGCTAGCCCTACAGACTTCAGCATTAACTAGCTCAGTGCCCGTGCGTTGCAACGGGATCATATAATAGCTCGATAACTTATATATACAAATGTGTGTTATATTGTTATGAGATGGAGGACGACATCCACGAGCCGTCCAGGATGACGTTGAAGAGAAACTCGGGCCTGTGACGCACGAGCACTCACCTAGTAGTGTATTATACAAGATTTAACAAGACAATTTAAAGACAAAAATTCAAGAATGATCTTTCATAGACTACTGTAAATTCATGACTAAAAGCCCACTATAATTTACTTGCTTGAAGAACACAATAATACTACTGTGAATATGTGATACAACTTAATCACAGTAGTAAAATTACATCCGATGTTGTATTTGGTAAAAAAAATCAGAGTTCAGAGCCAACAACTAAACTCAGGTGTTACAAGGTACAACGAACCTTACTATTCAGATTATTAATATAAAAACTCAAGACAGGTGTAATCCTCAAACAATCATAAGCAATGTGTATAGGAATTTTAGACATAATGGTGCCTACCACATGCTTTAGTATTCAGATTATTAACACAAACTCATGACATAATGACCAAAAAATATTAACACACAAACATGGACATAATGTTGTTTAGGAATTTCAGACATATATAGAGGTCAAATAGAGGAATTTTAGACAATGAACAATTATCATCATCAATAGGCTAGAGTTCAAATTCTTAATATATGAACTTGACATATAATAGTGCCTCTAGCAGTGTCGCCTTAGTTTAAAAGCAGTAATATGACATAGAGAGGAGAGGAGAGGAGAGAAGAGAAGAGAGGAAATAAACAATATATATTGCTTTCCATATAAACTCATAAAGTTATATATATTCCAATCCCATGGAGAGATGAGGGGAGGAGAGCTACAAAAACTAATCTTGTTCTGTTTCTCCTTTTAGGCCTAACCCTATGCAGCAGCATATTCATCCAAGAAACCAACAACCTGTAACATATCCCTTATTATCCTACCCATTACAAACTTGTCATTAAAATTAAATTCAGTACTGACTAATATTATCTCGATCAATCTTCAAGGACATCAAGCTCGATTTTGCTATGCTACAGAGAATGATGCATGTGGACCCTTCTTCCTTATATGCATCAGGTGGTCTAAAGTTGGCTTTAACCTTTAGCCCACCTTACATTAGAGATTTGGACATCAAAAGAAAGCTAAAACATTCTAAAGCTTTTAGATCTCTAAGTTTAGAAGAGGGAGGCAAACATGCCCTAGAATATTGGAGATCGCAGCTGCTGCTATCACCAAGTAACACACTAAGATATCGAAGACCACAAATGCTGCTATCACCGTTTAAAGTACAGGATTCAGTGGTGGTGCTTTTGCTTCTACCTTAACAACTAAGATCTCAATCCATCTTAATTTGTCCAACCAAACTCTGAATGAAAAAAGGAATCGCATTTCAGGAATGATTGACGAGTTAGCACAATGCAGGTTCAGAACCTTTGGTGATTTCCAAAATAAAGACTCGCATGTATGGCTATAACAATTTATACTTTTAAAAATGGATACTTATTGAGACCTGATAACCACATTTAGCTAGCTTAGCAGGAGGGAGCATGGTAACTCATAATGCCTTGTAATTACTGAATACTGATGAACCAGCGGAGCCATACCTCATTGACATCCTCAAGTAGCTTTGACAAACAAATTAGGGGACATGACAAATAAATTAGGGGACACTACCTCTGCGTATCTGCACAAGGGCCCAAGAGAGGTGGGGCCCGACCATAGGAACAGAGCTCTCAGCTCCCACACCGTGCACCAGTGAATGCGAGCAGCTGGTCTGGCCTTCCAGTAATCCGATCTGCATGCAGTGTGATCCAGGATTCACGTGGATAAGGATGAAATCAAGAGAGCGCTAGCTAGGATCACACGCCAATAGCACAAGGAAGGAAGGAATGAGCGAGCGAACCTTGAGGAAAACATCGCCGACGGGCTTCTTTGTGTGGCTCTCCGTCGTTGGTCGCAACCCCCGCCACTGCCCTCACTCGTCGCACATCGCGCTGTGGTCACGGTCGGGCTGCCCTTCCGTCCGGTCGACCGGTCTAGCATGGGGCGATCAAGCAGGACTCGAGGAGGAGGTAGCAGATTTATGGCGATGGATCGGGGTAGCGGGGCTGAGTGTGGGTTGTTGGCTTGTTGCGCCCGTGAGCGTGGTAGGCGGGGGGTGGGGCAGGCGGAGGGATCATGAGCTAGAGGGGGAGATCGTGGAGGGAGTGGGCAGTTTGGAGGGAGATCGTGGGGGATTTCTTTGCGCGGGCGTCTGGGAGTGAGCGGGTGCTCCTGAGATGGCTGAGATCGACAATGAACAGGAGAGCACGGGACGGAGACGACGCTAGCAGGAAGAGCTAGAGGCGAGGGCTCGCTGGACAGAGAAAGCAAGGGAGACTGACCCTAAAGCCAAGCTGGGTCAGGGTAAGAAGCGTGCGGCCTCCTGGCAGCTACTTGGGCCGCACCAAAGAAACACAGCCCACGCGACCTATGTCGTCATCACGGCTTGCACATTTTTATGACCATACCGGCCAGTCAACATAGCTTCTACCGGCTTATAAGCCTTCCTTCTTTAGAGAAAGCAATTATGGTCAAATGCTCCTGCTAGTGCCAAATTGAGGCAACTTTTTGCGCGAGCAGATGTAGGTCCGGTGTGTGCAAAACTAATGGTGGTTGTCACGTGGGCGTCCGTAGTCTACAATGTGGGCCCAACGTCCGGAGTGTGTGATGGCTTGCACGATAGGAATGGCTGAATGGGAGTGGGGGATTTTGTCATATGGGACCGGAGTGCCCCAAGTCAGGAGTTGCTCGACGTCCCGCGTCACAGAATGTGATGGTTTGCCGGACAACAGCGGTGGAGGAGCCATTATGGCTTAGTGTGGCATCAGCCATTCCTTACTTTTAATAACTCTCATATCTTCTACTATAACATCAAAATAAGATGTGGTGTGGTGGATATGATGTCTCTAATAGATGTTTTCTTAACATATAGTTGATGGAGATACAATTCATTCATCAAATGTGTGTGTGTGTGTCTATATATATATATATATATATATATATATATATATATATATATATATATATATATATATATATATATATATATATATATATATATATATATATATATAGCTGAATGTCCGTGCGTTGCAACGGGAATATATAATACCAGTATACTACGATAACTTATATACAAAATATGTGTTATACCGTTATGAGAAAATGTTTCATAATCAATTTGTGATTCTGGCCATACATAAATTTTGTTATTTATAATCTATCTGTTTCACCACTACATTGCAACCATCAGTATCATGCAGACTTCGATATATGTCACGATTTGCATGGTCTCATTATTGGAGAGCACGTTTCACACATACCGGAAGAAATTCCCTCGTACATCGTTAGTCATCGGACACGTACCACCATACGCTTTTGCTTAAACAAAAAGGTAAGTGTGTGTGTTTGCAAGACTAATGGTCAAACATCGTATAACCATAAAGTTAGAATACTATATTAATATATTAAATAAATTAATCCAATAGACATAGATTAACCCAATTAACATAGGATAAATAAATATCTAATTATAAAAGTATGAAACATGGTATAATCAATGTTGTTACTGCGTAGTAAATATTCATACGAGACTAACACAACTGGAACGGTTCAATTTAGAATTAAAATGGGGAAGTTACGAATTTCCAAAGTTTCTATGTATTTGATATAGGATTAATTAGGAAATCAATTTTATTGTTGTTTTCATGACAAAACAGAGGTATTATGTGATAAAAAATAATATTATAGAATTATAGAAATTGGAATGAACTCATTTGGATTTAATATGAAATTTCCATGAATTAAATGGGTTTCTGCAATTATTTTTAAACTAAAAATCAATTTCTAAACTCATTTTCCCTATTTTCTTTATTTCCTGGACTGCGTCCCAAATTCCAGAAAGATCAGGGGCCAAGCTATAAATGTTTTTCTAGACTCAGTGAGCATACAGAGTGGACGACGGGTTAAACACAAATAAAGTCTTAGTTGAAGTTGTACATAATTCAACATGAGTTATGTTGGCTAGAGGGTGGAAGGCTAGGTATTCTACTTAATAGATATAAGGTTCGATTCCTGGGCAGCATGGTTTAATTTTTTTTTTTCTGCGTGCGGAACGAAGGAGAGCAGAACGGTAGACTACTCTTACCTTCTTAATAAGTAGTATAGATAACTGTGTAGGTATATTATATAAAGTCAACTATTAAACCAAGCGACGACACGCTGAGGTGGGATAAGTAGTATAGATAACTGTGTAGGTATATTATATAAAGTCAACTATTAAACCAAGCGACGACACGCTGAGGTGGGATAGTGGATTTCAGACACAAGGAACTGCAGCGTGCAGCAAAGCACTTCTCAGAGAAAATTAGGACGTAACATAAAAACTTGGTTAAGCTAATTGGTTTATGGTGGCGAAAACAATGAACGATCGCTTGTCTATCTGTGACTACGACGCGGGGTACGTAAAACAGTTGTCGAAATCTGACGCAATTGCACCTGTGCCCTCCGCTGGCTACGGGGGAGGGCGTCGACGACGATGACGATGCGGCAGTGCCAGACCGGCCGGCAATGCGTTTTTTTTTTCTGCCTCTCTTCTCCAGCGGATCTGTCTCAGTTCTTCTCTTTTCCTGCTACTCGGTTGCCCTCCATGAGGGGATTCTGCGCTTCAGATTTATCCGTACACGCCGGCTCGTTTGGGAGGTTGATCTAGGCGCTAGAAGCCTATACACATCCGTCATCCGTGAAGAAAAGAACAGCTCTTTCGCAGTGTCTGCCTTGATGCTATCGGAGATTCTTTCATGTGAACTGTAATAATCGATAAGGAGCAAACGGGGAGCGGGAGCGGGACGGAGACGGCAACGCGCGCGGTCAAAAAAGCCATGACGCGGCGGCGGCGGCTCGCCTTCCGCGTGGAACTACTTGCTCCACGTCCTCCTCGGCAGGCAGGCAGGCTACAACACGGGATGTTTTCTCCGGCCCATGCACATCACAATCGCTGGAGTAACAGTGATGGAGGAGCTCCTAACTCGAGTCCACTATTCACATGTTTTCATTACCTCTCCTGGGTGCGAGAGAAATGACGATAAAGTTTTCAGGATCCAATGGTTGCAGAGCTCCAACGTGAAAGTGTATACGGTTTTAGATTTCATTTGGTGGAAGAGGAATTAGAGGGGATCATGGGGAGTGGCCTTCCCACCAACAAATCAGGGCTTAGGGCTGCTCGTCTTGGGACTCCAATCCCCTGACTGAATGAAGCAGCAGCAGGGGAACCCGTCGCAATCCGCAGCCCGTTTTAGACCGCCGCCGATATCGATCCTTTGGACCCTACGTACGTGCCGGCAACGACCAAGTTGCGGGATTCCATCGCCTAATTCCACTCCCACCGTGCTGGTGCTGGTGCTGATGCCGACCCTCCCCAGCCAGACTAAGAAACACGGCCGCCCGGGGGAGGCGCGGTTTGGAACCTTCGCCTAACCCCATCACCGCATCGCTTGCCCCCACATGAACCTGCCGCAACTTGCAGGGCCAGGAAGACGACGATTAGTTTACGCATCCATTACCATCGTTGTATTATACCGACTGTACAAATGTCTAAGCAACGCTGTCGAGGTGGTACGAACGACGACGATCTCCGCCGGCGTTGAGCTGGAAGGAGCGGACGTGCGCAGCGCAGGATTGGGTTGGACTGGACTGGAGACTGGACTGGGACGCCGTCTTCCAATCGCGGGCCACACGTACGAAAGCGACCATCGGCAGCTTCATTGGATGGGTGGGTGCCGGCCGAGCGGATGGATTCACGTCCCGTGTGAAATTGTATCTCGTATATTCTCCTCCACTCCATGTCTCCATGGATACTCCATTATATATATCCTCGGAAGAATCGCCCACGCAAGCTTGGAAGCTTAGCTCGCGGTAGCCCGGCCCGGTACGTGCTTGCAAGATGAAGAGGCAGTGGAGCCATCCGTCGGTCGTGCTCCCGCTGCTCGTCGCCGTCTTCCTGCTCCTCACGTTCCGGTGCTCCCTGCGCCACGCGCAGCAGCAGGCGTCTAGTAGCCTCCGCGCCGACGACGACGCGGGAACAAGCACAAGCTACGCCGTCGACGCCACGCTCGCGGAGCTCGCGGCCGTGGACCCGGCCGCGTCGGCGGTGCTGCGGGCGGCCGAGGCGCTGCTGGAGGCCAACCTGACGAGGGCTCCCCCGGAGCGCCGGGACGCCGCGGTGCGCGGCCTCCGCGACTGGCTCGGCAAGCAGCGGTTCGAGCCGCAGGTGATGGCCGAGCTCGTGGACCTCATCAAGCGCCCCATGGACCGGTACGCCGCCGGGGCGAGGGGCGGCGACGCCCCCCGGCCGTACGCGTCGTGCGCCGTGGTCGGCAACAGCGGCGTCCTGCTGGCGCGGGAGCACGGCGCGCTCATCGACGCCCACGACCTGGTGATCCGGCTCAACAACGCGCCCGCGGGCGACGGCAGGTACGCGCGGCACGTGGGCACCAAGACTGGCCTCGCGTTCGTCAACAGCAACGTGCTGAGCCGGTGCGCGGGCGCGGCGCGCGCGGCCCCCGGCTGCCGGCGCTGCCGCGCCTACGGCGACCGCGTGCCCATCCTCACCTACATGTGCAGCGCCGCGCACTTCGTAGAGCACGCGGTGTGCGCCGAAGGCGGCGGCGGCGACGGCCCCGACGCCGCGGCGCCGGTCATCGTGACGGACCCGCGCCTGGACGCGCTGTGCGCGCGCCTCGTCAAGTACTACTCGCTGCGCAGGTTCGTGCGCGACACGGGCCGCCCCGCGGAGGAGTGGGGGACGCGGCACGAGGAGGCCATGTTCCACTACTCGTCGGGGATGCAGGCCGTGGTGGCCGCCGCCGGCGTGTGCGCCCGGGTGTCCGTGTTCGGCTTCGGCAAGGCCCCCGGCGCGCGGCACCATTACCACACGCTGCAGCGAGGCGAGCTGGACCTGCACGACTACGAGGCCGAGTACGAGTTCTACCGGGACCTCCAGGAGCGGCCGGGGGCGATACCGTTCCTGCGGGACTCCGGCTTCAGGCTGCCGCCGGTCGTCGTCTACCGCTGACCGTCCATTCAGATCAACCGGCCGTGTCAGTGCCGACGTACATACTCCATTGAGTTCTTTTTTTTTAGTTCTTTTTTTTGACAATTTTTGGTGCTGAAATACAAAAGCGTAAATTTGCATGTTCATGGGCTCGCGGTCTAGATCGTCAAGTACGAACTCTTGCATCCGGCTCAGGTCGTTATTACCGGAGCCGATCGTCAACTGAATACTATGACCCATGGTTGACAAGCAAGCCCCCCAAAGACTGGCAAGTGTCACCGTGTCATGTTCGATTGGGTTGACTGGGGCAATTGCTCATCAGGCAAGACTCATATACCGCTCTCGTTTTTTAATTATGTAATACAACGTAGACGAGACGCGACACACACATAAATTCTACCCTATGGGCGAGGAAGGGGATTGGAGGTGGCCAAAATCTATTGCAATTCAAAATTTTCAATAGCAAGTGATTTTAGTCCCCTCAAACCCCATTCTTGCAAACAAGCCCTACACATATTTTTGAAGACCGGGTTGTTACATTCTCTAGATTGATGAAGTTATTATAGTCGTCTCAATACCCATGAGAATATGCATGTGTTGGATACAATATGATCAAGATGTCGTATACCACCAAAACACAATGTCGTTTAATCCTAAAATATTCAAATCCAAGGGCGCATATCTAGACGGAAACTAAGTTCCCACTCACGACCCATATAACAAGCTACACCAAGTAAGAAGTATAGAACAATTAGCTCATAAGGACCGCCATTGTATAACCATTCATCAACAGATGCAGCTTCCCAAATTGGGTAAAAATGCAATCCGATCGTCGCAGAAGTAGGAATAATAGCACCAGAGATAATATTGTCGCCATTGTATATTTAATGCTATAGTGTTTAAATTAATGATTAGACAATCATTGTATGCTCTATCAATTTAGCTCTTATGCTTTTGATGTTTGGCCTACTCTTTTTGGTGGTTTATATGTTTAATCCTCTGCTTCTAAAATGTTTTGAGAATGTTCCTAATCATTCATATGGTCAACATATACAAGTTGTTTGTGTGATCGTGGTGATCACATTAGGGGTGTTGGGTTATTTTTTAGATATAGGTCAACTTTTGTCTGAGAAAATTTTATGACTCGCATTCACCTTCCCTCTGGTCACATTCTCAGTCCTTTAACTAGTATCAGAGCTTGTTTAAGATTCTCTGTACCCCAATCAATTTTGAGATCCAACATGGTGACCATTGATCGTGGTTCTATCACTCCCTACTTTGATGGGCCGGATTACACTTATTGGAAAATTTGCATGCGTGCCCATATCAAAAGTACAAGAGCGACAACTTGGGAAAACACTAAGAATGTTTGTTACCTTGTTCCTAAAACTTTGTGCAAGTCAAGATGGGAAAGGTAAATATAACACCAACAACAAGGTGGTCGATGTCTTCCTTGCGTGTATTGGTCATTCAGAGTTTTACTATGTTTGTGCACATAATATGTCACAACGAGATTGGTCCTACACATGATATGTGCAGGGAGACATGTACGAGAGCGAAACTCTTGCTAGTGACCTCTACATATAAGTTATATAGATCAAAGACAACATATTTATATGGGATATTCTTCTCTCAAAGTTGGTCGATATTTCTTATTGAAGGGAACAACTTTTGCATACCATTATCTCACATAAATATGTACAAGAAATTTTGTACTCCCTCTTCTTAGTATTGTTACGTACAAATCGCATACGTGCTTTTTCTCTATTTCTTGCAAAGTTGAGTTTTCCCCATGTCAATATTCTAGATTTAGAAAACAATGTTTTGCCTTTATGTGAAAGAGCATTTAACTGAGTTGGTTAGATGGTCTGAGTAACATTTTTTAGGTCTTGGGTTCCACTTTTTGTATGTCCTAAGGTCATGGTCGTTCTCACTACAGTGTTGTTGTGTATGAGTAAGGTAGGGGTTCGAGGGTTCTCTCGACCTATGTGAGAAGATTTGCTTCTTAATAAAGACCTATGAGTAAGGTAGGGGTTCGCACGCATTGCTACTTGATCGAGTGGCGTGAGGGCTGCGGAGGGGATTCGGCTGGTTCCATCACGGCGGTGACTACGGTTTCGTTTCTCAGTCGGGCAGAGGTGGAGGCGGTTAGAGCACCCACACTAGTTATGTAAAAAAAGTGACCCTAACCTATATTTAGAAAGTTGCTAAATGTGTTTCGAGAGAGAGAAAAAGCCTGGTCTCCAACAGATCCGTACATGTAGGGAGTAATTCAAATTTAAATATCCTTCTAGTTGACTTTTTCTCTTTTTTCCTTTTTCCTGCAGTATGGCGGCTAGGGATCCTTCGCATACCATTTTCTTTTCCCCTGCAGTACGGTGGCCAGGGCTCCTTCGTATTGCCGCCATCGTCACAATCGTACGGTAAATAGGCGTAATTATTCTGTTTCTTTACACATATATGTAATTCATCCACGTAAGTTCATCATTATGTATTTATAGTTCATATCAACATTTGGTATGAGTCAAAGTCGATTACTTTCATCGCGAGTTTTGGATGAATCTTCATCGAACGATGACGATGAGGTCATAATTGCCGCGTCTCAAATCGTACAAAGTGCCTCACAAAGAAAGCCGGGTGGGTCCATACTAGGCCGTGTATACATATATCGGGATAGAGAAGCTGGGCACGCAAGACTGTATCAAGATTATTTTGCAGAACATCCCACGTATGGTCCAAGAGTTTTTCGACGAAGGTAATGGTCTATTCATTTTTACTAGTTAGTATGTGTAGTGTATGTATTAGTAATGCTTTTTTTATACCATAGGTTTAGGATGCATCGACCACTATTTCTTTGTATAGTGAATGTTGTGGAACAACATGATGATTACTTTCAGCTAAAGAGAAATGCAGCTCACCAAAAAGGGCTAAGGGGGTGTTTGGGAACAAAGTTTTTCTACAGTACTGAAGCAATACTGTAGTATTGAGCAATACTGTGGTATTATATACTTTGAGGTGTTTGGAAACTCATCTGAAATCTCTGTATACTAAACTATAGTATTGTAAATACTGCACTTGTTTGCAGTTTTGGAAACTTTGGTCTCAGCCAAAGTTTTTCTCTATAAAGAGAGCGCCAGCTTGGTCCCGCTCTGGCTGATTGGTCTCAACCAAAGTTTTTCCCAAACACCTTGATGTATTGGATACTGTTGTATTCGAAAACTGAAGCATTGTAAACTATAGTAATGTCATGACTAAAGTATACTTTAGTATTTGAAAAACTGCAGTTTGGAAAAACTGTGTTCCCAAACAGGGCCTAAGTTGTTTGCAAAAGGCAACTGCAGCTTTCGTATGCTAACTTATGGAGTACCAGCGGATGCTACGGATGAGTACGTACGTATTGGAGAGAGCACAACTCTTAAAAGTATGAGAAGGTTTGTTAAAGCTGTTATTGACGTTTTTGAAGATGAGTATTTGAGGACACCCAATGATAATGATACAGCTCGGTTACTTGCACTTGGGGAAGAAAGAGGTTTTCCTGGTATGCTCGGGTCACTTGACTGCATGCATTGGAGGTGGAAGAATTGTCCGTCAGCTTACCAAGGACAATACTCTAGTCATTATCATACACCTACAATAATTTTAGAGGTGGTGGCTTCGCATGATCTATGGATTTGGCATGCTTTTTTGGTTTACCTGGTTCTCTTAATGATATCAATGTTCTTCATCGATCTCCACTATTCGCAAAGCTATCAAATGGAGAAGCTCCATAAGTGAACTACAACATAAATGGCCATAACTATTCAATGGGATACTATCTTGCAGATGGCATATATCCATCTTGGGCTACATTGGTTAAGACCATTCCAGAACCACGAGGCAATAAGAATAGATACTTTGCTACAGCACAAGAAGCGGTACAGAAGGACGTGGAGCGAGCTTTTGGGGTTTTGCAATCTCGTTTTGCTATTGTTCGGGGACCAGCTCGACTTTGGGATGAAGAAACATTGAGTGACATAATGACAGCTTGTATAATCATGCACAACATGATTGTTGAAGATGAAGGAATTGTAGATCCAGATGAATGTTTTGAGAATGGGGGAGACAATGTGAAACCCTCCCATGACAGTATTGCGGATTTTGAAGAATTTATTGTGAACCATAAGAAAATTAGGAACCAAAAAACTCATTATCAGCTTCGAGAAGACCTAGTGGAGCACCTGTGGCAGCACCACACAGATCGATATAGTTAGTGGTTATATTATTTATATTTTTTTGTTGTCTTCAATTAACATGACGTAAGTTGAAGACATAAACCTATGCATCTAACTCTTCATTCTGATAAGTAATAGCATCTGGATACCAGCTAATGCTATTTTCTAACTCTTGATTGGGTTATTCTTCGTTCTGACAATGACTCTTATAGTTCTGAAGATGTAGCATAGCTCCCATTATCATGTTTGAGGAGTCAGGGTGTGAGTGCATCAACCAGCCTTTTCATGTCGACCGAGGACTGACAGCAAAGTGTTTAATCAAATAGAAAATAAGTACCGACAACAAACTGGAAAAGCACTAAAATATTCATCTAATGAAAATGACAGTGAACTTAAAAGCACTATAATGTTCACCTAAGAGGTATCGACAGCAAACTGAAAATAAAAACACTATAATATTCACCTAATAAGACTGTTAGCATACTAAAGAGCACTATAAAATATTTACCTAATAAGTACTGACAACAAAGTGTTTAATCAAACTAAAAATAGCAACCATCTAATTCCTGCGTCGAGCCACAATCTCAGCTTGCAGGCTCGTGTAGTACTCCCTCTGCAACTCAGTCATGGAACTGAGGTCCAATAACATGATTTTTTGTTCTTCTGCAATTGTCTTCAAGTAAATATTATTGGCCTCATTTTCAAGCTGCTCTTTCTCTAGAACGTGCCTCTCTTTGTCAAGTTCAAGCCTCTCTTTATCAAGGGCATATGACATGGCATATCTTTCCTCTCTCTTGAGTTCCTTGGCTACTTCTTCCTCTCTTTTCTTTGCCCAAAGAAGTTACAATGCTTCTGTGCAAGCATCATTGCCACCTCGACACAATGCTTCTTTTGCCTTCTTCTTACCAGGTGGTCTCTTTGGTGCATCCATTGATGAGTTGACAATCTCTTGAGGGTCTTTATCATGGCCATCCTGAGTGGTAAGATCAACAATTCCAGGACTTGAATTTTTGGTGGTCTTCTGTTTTTTGTTACTTGCTTTTATCTCCACCAATTGACGCAGTTTGTCAAGCCATTTGGGTTGGTTTCTCAATACAAGCCAACAATGTCTGAATGTAAAAGACCTATGCTTTGGGTGGTCTTGTTCCTTAAATAAAATCTCAGCCTGCTCCAACTGAAAGGAAATAAAAATTTGTTAGAGCCTTGGTCCTTGAACAAAACAGAATAACATGGGTTTTGGATTGGTTACCCTGTCGTGTATAGTCATACCACTTTGGTTTCTATTATCAATAATAGTTATACAACCACAAAACTTGCTCACAGCTTCTTGTATAGTTCCCCAACGATGCAACAATGAAGTCTGCGTACGTTCAGAAATATTTCTTCCCAAATCACCTTTGTTGGCCTCATAGTACAAGTAGATTCTTTTCCAAAATGTGTCTCTTGTTTGATTTGTCCCTTGCGTAGAATCCATACTTGAAAGTCTCCTAGAGGGGGGTGAATAGGGCGAAACTGAAATTCTCAAAAATAATCACAACTACAAGCCGGGTTAGCGTTAGAAATATAATAGAGTCCGCGAGAGGGTGCAAAACAAATCACAAGCGAATAAGGAGTGTGACACGAGGATTTGTTTTACCGAGGTTCGGTTCTCGCAAACCTACTCCCCGTTGAGGAGGCCACGAAGGCCGGGTCTTTTTCAACCCTTTCCCTCTCTCAAACGGTCCCTCGGACCGAGTGAGCTTCTCTTCTCAAATCAACCCGGGAATAAAACTTCCCCGCAAGGACCACCACACAATTGGTGTCTCTTGCCTTGGTTACAAATGAGTTTATGATCACAAGAACAAATGAGAAAGAAAGAAGCAATCCAAGCGCAAGAGCTCAAAAGAACACGGCAAATCTCTCTCGCTAATCACTAAAGCCTTGTGTGGAATTGGAGAGGATTTGATCACTTGAGTGTGTCTAGAATTGAATGCCTAGCTCTTGTAAGTGGTTGAGAAGTGGAAAACTTGGATGACTTGAATGTGGGGTGGTTGGGGGTATTTATAGCCCCAACCACCAAACTAGCCGTTTGGTGGAGGCTGTCTGTCGTATGGTGCACCGGACAGTCCGGTGCACACCGGACATGTCCGGTGCGCCAGCCACGTCACCAAAGCCGTTGGGTTCCGATCGTTGGAGCTCTGTATTCTGGGCCCGCCTGGATGTCCGGTGGCGCACCGGACATGTATTGTAGAGTGTCTGGTGCGCCAGTATGGGCGTTCCTGACTTCTGCGCCCGCTGGCGCGCAATAAATGCGCTGCAGGTAGCCGTTGGCGCCGTCGTAGCCGTTGCCCCGCAGTTACACCGGACAGTCCGGTGTACACCGGACATGTCCGGTGAATTATAGCGGAGCAGCCGTTGCAGTTTCCCGAAGCTGGCGAGTTCCTGAGGCCGCTCTTCCTTGGAGCACCGGACACTGTCCCGTGTACACCGGACAGTCCGGTGAATTATAGTGGAGTTGCCTCTGGATTTTCCCAAAGATGACGAGTTTGCACTGGAGTCCTCTGGTGCACCGGACATGTCCGGTGCGCCAGACCAGAGGTGCCTTCGGTTGTCCCTTTGCTCTTTTGTTGAACCCAATACTTGGTCTTTTTATTTGCTAAGTGTGAACCTTTGGCACCTGTATAACTTATACACTAGAGCAAACTAGTTAGTCCAATTATTTGTGTTGGGCAATTCAACCACCAAAATTAATTAGGGACTAGGTGTAAGCCTAATTCCCTTTCAATCTCCCCCTTTTTGGTGATTGATGCCAACACAAACCAAAGCAAATATAAAAGTGCATAATTGCACTAGTTTGCATAATGTAAGCGCAAAGGTTGCTTGGAATTGAGCCAATAAATGTTACTTACTAGATATGCATGGATTGTTTCTTTATTATTAATATTTTGGACCACGCTTGCACCACATGTTTTGTTTTTGCAAATTCTTTTTAAAGTCCTTTTGCAAAATGGTCAAAGGTAAATGAATAAGATTTTGAGAAGCATTTATAAGATTTGAAAATTTTCTCCCCTTGTTTCAAATGCTTTTTCCTTTGACTAAAAACAAAACTCCCCCTCAATCAATTCTCCTCTTAGTGTTCAAGAGGGTTTTAAGATATCAAGTTTTGAAAATACTACTTGCTCCCCCTTTAGAACACAAAGAGATACCAATTTGAAGTTTACCAATTGAAAATCATTAATTTTAAAATTGGGGTGGTGGTGCGGTCCTTTTGCTTTGGGCTCATACTTTCTCCCCCTTTGGCATGAATCGCCAAAAACGGATACTTTGAGTGAGATATAAGCCCTTTCCTAACTACATTCTCCCCTTTGGCAAATAAAACATATGAGTGAAGATTATACCAAAGATGGAGAGCGATACGGAGCGACGGCGAAGGATGAGTAGTAGAGTGGAGTGGAAGCCTTTGTCTTCGCCGAAGACTCTAATTCCCTTTCAATATACCTATGACTTGGTTTGAAATACACTTGAAAACACATTAGTCATAGCATATATAAAAGAGACATGATCAAAGGTATACTTATGAGCTATGTGTGCAAGTTTAGCAAAAGAAATTCCTAGAATCAAGAATATTGAGCTCATGCCTAAGTTTGGTAAAAGTTTGTTCATCAAGTGGCTTGGTAAATATATCGGCTAATTGATCTTTAGTATTGATGTATGCAATCTCGATATCCACCTTTTGTTGGTGATCCCTAAGAAAATGATACCGAATGGCTATGTGTTTAGTGCGGCTATGCTCAACGGGATTATCCGCCATGCGGATTGCACTCTCATTATCACATAGAAGAGGAACTTTGGTTAATTTGTAACCATAGTCCCGCAGGGTTTGCCTCATCCAAAGCAATTGCGCGCAACAATGGCCTGCGGCAATGTACTCGGCTTCGGCGGTAGAAAGAGCGACCGAATTTTGCTTCTTTGAAGCCCAAGACACCAAGGATCTTCCCAAGAACTGGCAAGTCCCCGATGTGCTCTTTCTATTAATCTTACACCCCGCCCAATCGGCATCCGAATAACCAATTAAATCAAATGTGGATCCCCGAGGGTACCAAAGCCCAAACTTAGGAGTATAAGCCAAATATCTCAAGATTCGTTTTACGGCCGTAAGGTGGGATTCCTTAGGGTCGGATTGGAATCTTGCACACATACAAACGGAAAGCATAATGTCCGGTCGAGATGCACATAAATAAAGCAATGAACCAATCATCGACCGGTATACCTTTTGATCCACGGACTTACCTCCCGTGTCGAGGTCGAGATGCCCATTGGTTCCCATGGGTGTCTTGATGGGCTTGGCATCCTTCATTCCAAACTTGGTTAGAATGTCTTGAGTGTACTTTGTTTGGCTAATGAAGGTGCCTTCTTGGAGTTGCTTGACTTGGAATCCTAGAAAATACTTCAACTCCCCCATCATAGACATCTCGAATTTTTGTGTCATGATCCTACTAAATTCTTCACATGTAGATTCGTTAGTAGACCCAAATATAATATCAACATAAATTTGGCATACAAACAAATCATTGTCAAGAGTTTTAGTGAATAAAGTAGGATCAGCCTTGCCGACTTTGAAGCCATTAGCAATAAGGAAATCTCTTAGGCATTCATACCATGCTCTTGGGGCTTGCTTGAGCCCATAAAGCGCCTTTGAGAGCCTATAGACATGGTTAGGATACTCACTGTCTTCAAAGCCAGGAGGTTGCTCAACGTAGACCTCTTCCTTGATTGGTCCATTGAGGAAAGCACTCTTCACGTCCATTTGGTAAAGCTTGAAGCCATGGTAAGTAGCATAGGCTAATAATATACGAATTGACTCAAGCCTAGCTACGAGTGCATAGGTTTCACCAAAATCCAAACCTTCGACTTGTGAATACCCCTTGGCCACGAGTCGAGCTTTGTTCCTTGTCACCACACCATGCTCGTCTTGCTTGTTGCGGAAGACCCACTTGGTTCCTACAACATTTTGGTTAGGACGTGGAACTAAATGCCATACCTCGTTCCTCGTGAAATTGTTGAGCTCCTCTTGCATCGCCATCACCCAATCCGAATCTTGGAGTGCTTCCTCTACCCTGTGTGGCTCAATAGAGGAAACAAAAGAGTAATGCTCACAAAAATGTGCAACACGAGATCGAGTGGTTACCCCCTTATGAATGTCGCCAAGGATGGTGTCGACGGGGTGATCTCGTTGTATTGCTTGGTGGACTCTTGGGTGTGGCGGCCTTGGTTCTTCATCCTCCTTGTCTTCATCATTTGCATCTCCCCCTTGATCATTGTCGTCATCTTGAGGTGGCTCATCTCTTTGATCTTCTCCTTCATCATTTTGAGCCTCGTCCTCATTTTGGGTTGGTGGAGATGCTTGCGTGGAGGAGGATGGTTGATCTTGTGCATTTGGAGGCTCTTCGGATTCCTTAGGGCACACATCCCCAATGGACATGTTCCTTAGCGTGATGCACGGAGCCTGTTCTTCACCTATCTCATCAAGATCAACTTGCTCTACTTGAGAGCCATTAGTTTCATCAAACACAACGTCACAAGAAACTTCAACAAGTCCTGAGGACTTGTTAAAGACCCTATATGCCCTTGTGTTTGAGTCATATCCTAGTAAAAAGCCTTCTACAGTTTTAGGAGCAAATTTAGATTTTCTACCTCTTTTAACAAGAATAAAGCATTTGCTACCAAAAACTCTAAAATATGAAATATTGGGCTTTTTACCGGTTAGGAGTTCATAGGATGTCTTCTTGAGGATTCGGTGCAGATATAACCGGTTGATGGCGTAGCAGGCGGTGTTGACCGCCTCGGCCCAAAACCGATCCGATGTCTTGTACTCATCAAGCATGGTTCTTGCCATGTCCAATAGAGTTCGATTCTTCCTCTCCACTACACCATTTTGTTGTGGGGTGTATGGAGAAGAGAACTCATGCTTGATGCCCTCCTCCTCAAGGAAGCCTTCTATTTGTGAGTTCTTGAACTCCGTCCCGTTGTCGCTTCTAATTTTCTTGATCCTTAAGCCGAACTCATTTTGAGCCCGTCTCAAGAATCCCTTTAAGGTTTCTTGGGTATGAGATTTTTCCTGCAAAAAGAACACCCTAGTGAAACGAGAATAATCATCCACAATAACTAGACAGTACTTACTCCCGCCGATGCTTATGTAAGCGATCGGGCCGAATAGATCCATGTGTAGGAGCTCCAGTGGCCTGTCACTTGTCATGATGTTTTTGTGTGGATGATGAGTGCCAACTTGCTTCCCGGCTTGGCATGCGCTACAAATCCTGTTTTTCTCAAAATGAACATTTGTTAGTCCTAAAATGTGTTCTCCCTTTAGAAGCTTATGAAGATTCTTCATTCCAACATGGGCTAGTCGGCGGTGCCAGAGCCAACCCATGTTAGTCTTAGCAATTAAGCAAGTGTCGAGTTCAGCTCTATCAAAATCTACCAAGTATAGCTGACCCTCTAACACTCCCTTAAATGCTATTGAATCATCACTTCTTCTAAAGACAGTGACACCTACATCAGTAAATAGACAGTTGTAGCGCATTTGACATAATTGAGATACGGAAAGCAAATTGTAATCCAGTGAATCAACAAGAAAAACATTGGAAATGGAATGGTCAGGAGATATAGCTATTTTTCCCAAACCTTTGACCAAACCTTGGTTTCTATCCCCGAATGTGATAGCTCTTTGGGGATCTTGGTTTTTCTCGCAGGAGGAGAACATTTTCTTCTCCCCAGTCATGTGGTTTGTGCACCCGCTGTCGATGATCCAACTTGAGCCCCCGGATGCATAAACCTACAAAACAAGTTTAGTTCTTGACTTTAGGTACCCAAACGGTTTTGGGTCCTTTGGCATTAGAAACAAGAACTTTGGGTACCCAAACACAAGTCTTGGAGCCCTTGTGTTTGCCCCCAACAAACTTGGCAACTACCTTGCCGGATTTGTTAGTAAGCACATATGATGCATCAAAGGTTTTGAATGAAATGTCATGATCATTTGATGCATTAGGAGTTTTCTTCTTAGGCAACTTAGCACGGGTTGGTTGCCTAGAGCTAGATGTCTCACCCTTATACATAAAAGAATGGTTAAGGCCAGAGTGAGACTTCCTAGAATGAATTCTCCTAATTTTGCTCTCGGGATAACCGTCAGGGTACAAAATGTAACCCTCGTTATCCTGAGGCATGGGAGCCTTGCCCTTAACAAAATTAGACAATCTTTTAGGAGGGGCACTAAGTTTGACATTGTCTCCCCTTTGGTAGCCAATGCCATCCTTGATGCCAGGGCGTCTCCCATTATAAAGCATACTTCTAGCAAATTTAAACTTTTCATTTTCTAAGTTATGCTCGGCAATTTTAGCATCTAATTTTGCTATATGATCATTTTGTTGTTTAATTAAGACCATGTGATCATGAATAGCATCAACATCAATATCTCTACATCTAGTACAAATAGACACATGCTCAATAGTAGATGTAGAGGGTTTGCAAGAATTAAGTTCAACAATCTTAGCACGCAAAATATCATTGTTATCTCTAAGATTGGAAATTGTAACATTGCAAACATCTAATTCTTTAGCCTTAGCAAACAATTTCTCATTCTCATCTCTAAGGCTAGCAAGAGAAATATTCAACTCATCAATCCTAGCAAGTAAATCGACATTATCATCTCTAGGACTGGAAGTTGAAACATTACAAACATGAGAATCCACCTTAGCAATTAATTTAGCATTTTCATTTCTAAGGTTGGCAATAGTGTCATGGCAAGTGCTTAGCTCACTAGATAGTTTTTGACATTTTTCTATTTCTAGAGCATAAGCATTTTTAACCTTAACATGTTTCTTGTTTTCCTTAATTAGGAAGTCCTCTTGGGAATCCAAAAGGTCATCCTTTTCATGAATAGCACTAATTAATTCATTTAATTTTTCATTTTGTTCCATGTTAAGGTTGGCAAAAAGGGTACGCAAGTTATCCTCCTCATCATTAGCATTTTCATCACTAGAAGACTCATATTTAGTGGAGGATTTAGATTTAACCTTCTTCTTTTTGCCGTCCTTTGCCATGAGGCACTTGTGGCCGACGTTGGGGAAGAGGAGTCCCTTGGTGACGGCGATGTTGGCGGCGTCCTCGTCGGAGGAGGAGTCGGTGGAGCTCTCGTCCGAGTCCCACTTCCGGCAAACATGGGCATCGCCGCCCTTCTTTTTGTAGTACCTCTTCTTTTCTCTCCTCTTTCCCTTCTTGTTGTCGCCCCTGTCATTGTCACTAGATATAGGACATTTTGCAATAAAATGACCAGGCTTACCACATTTGTAGCATACTTTCTTGGAGCGGGGTTTGTAATCTTTCCCCCTCCTTTGTTTGAGGATTTGGCGAAAACTCTTGATGACGAGCATCATTTCCTCATTATCGAGCTTTGAGGCGTCGATTGGTTGTCTACTTGGTGTAGACTCCTCCTTCTCCTCCGTCGCCTTGAATGCGACCGGTTGTGCCGCGGATGTGGAGGGATCATCTAGCTCGTTGATTTTCTTCGAGCCCTTGATCATATACTCAAAGCTCACAAAATTCTCGATTACTTCCTCGGGAGTCATTAGTGTGTATCTAGGATTACCACGAATTAATTGAACTTGAGTGGGGTTAAGGAAAATGAGAGATCTTAGAATAACCTTAACCACCTCGTGGTCGTCCCACTTCTTGCTCCCGAGGTTGCGCACTTGGTTCACCAAGGTTTTGAGCCGGTTGTACATATCTTGTGGCTCCTCCCCTTGGCGAAGACGAAAACGACCGAGCTCCCCCTCGATTGTTTCCCACTTGGTGATCTTGGTGAGTTCATCACCCTCGTGCGTGGTCTTGAGTAGGTCCCAAATCTCCTTCGCACTCTTCAACCCTTGCACCTTGTTATATTCCTCTCTACTTAGAGAGGCGAGGAGTATGGTTGTGGCTTGGGAGTTGAAGTGCTCGATTTGGGCCACTTCATCCACATCATAGTCTTCATCCCCTACGGATGGTACCTGTACACCAAACTCAACAACATCCCATATACTTTTGTGGAGTGAGGTTAGATGAAATCGCATTAAATCACTCCACCTAGCATAGTCTTCACCATCAAACGTTGGTGGTTTGCCTAATGGGACGGAAAGCAAAGGTGTATGTTTAGGAATGCGAGGGTAGCGTAAGGGGATCTTACTGTACTTCTTACGCTCTTGGCGCTTAGAAGTGACGGACGCCGCGTCGGAGCCGGAGGTGGATGTCGATGAAGAATCGGTCTCGTAGTAGACCACCTTCCTCATCCTCTTTTTCTTGTCCCCACTCCGATGCGGCTTGTGGGAAGAGGATTTTTCCTTCTTTTCTTTGTGGTGTGAAGAAGAAGATCTTTTCTCCTTCCGTTTGGAGGAGTCCTTCTTCTTCTCCTTCCTCTTGGTGCGGGACTCTTCCGATGAAGTGCTCCCGTGACTCGTAGTGGGCTTGTCACCGGTCTCCATCTCCCTCTTGGTGTGATCTCCCGACATCACTTCGAGCGGTTAGGCTCTAATGAAGCACCGGGCTTTGATACCAATTGAAAGTCGCCTAGAGGGGGGTGAATAGGGCGAAACTGAAATTCTCAAAAATAATCACAACTACAAGCCGGGTTAGCGTTAGAAATATAATAGAGTCCGCGAGAGGGTGCAAAACAAATCACAAGCGAATAAGGAGTGTGACACGAGGATTTGTTTTACCGAGGTTCGGTTCTCGCAAACCTACTCCCCGTTGAGGAGGCCACGAAGGCCGGGTCTTTTTCAACCCTTTCCCTCTCTCAAACGATCCCTCGGACCGAGTGAGCTTCTCTTCTCAAATCAACCCGGGAATAAAACTTCCCCGCAAGGACCACCACACAATTGGTGTCTCTTGCCTTGGTTACAAATGAGTTTATGATCACAAGAACAAATGAGAAAGAAAGAAGCAATCCAAGCGCAAGAGCTCAAAAGAACACGGCAAATCTCTCTCGCTAATCACTAAAGCCTTGTGTGGAATTGGAGAGGATTTGATCACTTGAGTGTGTCTAGAATTGAATACCTAGCTCTTGTAAGTGGTTGAGAAGTGGAAAACTTGGATGACTTGAATGTGGGGTGGTTGGGGGTATTTATAGCCCCAACCACCAAACTAGCCGTTTGGTGGAGGCTGTCTGTCGTATGGTGCACCGGACAGTCCGGTGCACACCGGACATGTCCGGTGCGCCAGCCACGTCACCAAAGCCGTTGGGTTCCGACCGTTGGAGCTCTGTCTTCTGGGCCCGCCTGGATGTCCGGTGGCGCACCGGACATGTATTGTAGAGTGTCTGGTGCGCCAGTATGGGCGTTCCTGACTTCTGCGCCCGCTGGCGCGCAATAAATGCGCTGCAGGTAGCCGTTGGCGCCGTCGTAGCCGTTGCCCCGCAGTTACACCGGACATGTCCGGTGTACACCGGACATGTCCGGTGAATTATAGCGGAGCAGCCGTTGCAGTTTCCCGAAGCTGGCGAGTTCCTGAGGCCGCTCTTCCGGTGTACACCGGACACTGTCCGGTGTACACCGGACACTGTCCGGTGTACACCGGACAGTCCGGTGAATTATAGTGGAGTTGCCTCTGGATTTTCCCAAAGACGACGAGTTTGCACTGGAGTTCTCTGGTGCATCGGACATGTCCGGTGGCACACCGGATAGTCCGGTGCGCCAGACCAGAGGTGCCTTCGGTTGTCCCTTTGCTCTTTTGTTGAACCCAATACTTGGTCTTTTTATTGGCTAAGTGTGAACCTTTGGCACCTGTATAACTTATACACTAGAGCAAACTAGTTAGTCCAATTATTTGTGTTGGGCAATTCAACCACCAAAATTAATTAGGGACTAGGTGTAAGCCTAATTCTCTTTCAATACTGACATTCAACCAAGCAGAAATAAGAAGTCTATCTTCGCCCTCAGTGATTTTTTTCCTTTGTGCTTCTGATTAGCCTTTGATGATGGATTGCTATCATTTATGGGCATTGTCTGCTGGATTTCAGTGTCTATTTCATTAAGTAATCCATCCTGAAGAAGATTAGTGAAATAACCCTCTCCTTCCATGTCTTGTTATCCTACAAAATAAATTCATGACCTCAATATTCTTGTCAATCTGTCGCTAGTATCATGTTGTTACAAATACTTGAGCAGCCATTCAGATGTTCATGAACATGGCACCTAAGCTATCTTTTGTTTGGAAATAATCAAATAATTATCACATAATTGCAGAATGACCAGACTTTGAAGTTTCTAGTTCTTTCTTTCTATGAGATTTATGAGTAGCAGTATGCGCAAAGATATAAACTGGGTGCTCACTGGTCATATTAAGCTAACCTATGGGCTGTTGTTTAATGTACATAAAATGGATGGCAACCATTAAAGAACAGGTAAAGAACAGGTTGACTCCTGTGAGTACCAAAGTACCACTTCGTGGAGAAGCGTGTGAGCACCTGGAGAGCTCGCTCCCGCCTTTGCCCTCCTGACGGCGGATGATAGGGAAGGGAGCGGGGTCCACGAAGGCGGCCGCCGAGGCCAAGCCCAAGGCGAGGTTGAAGGCGAAGCCGAAGGCCACGCCGCCGACGGACGAGGCCTTTATGATGCCGCTCTCGTCGGGCGCCTACACAGGCACGCAGCCGCCACTAGGTCGAGCTCGCCCCCGCCGTCCACTAGTAGAAAAGAGCTCATAGCCTGCGGCACCCAAAAATTATCACTGGCGGTTTCAGTTATCGCGCGCCAGTAAAAAAAACGAGGTGGGCCCGGCTTTGGAACCGCCAGTGGAAACACTTTTCCACTGGCGGTTGTCTTAACACAACCGCCAGTGGAAATAGGATGTTTCCACTGGCGGCTGGTGTAACATAACCGCCAGTGGAAAACCAATGTCCACTGGCGGTTGGTGTAACCGAACCGCCAGTGGAAACATCCTATTTCCACTGGCGGTTGTGTTAAGACAACCGCCAGTGGAAATGTGTTTCCACTGGCGGTTTTTCAAGCCAACCGCCAGTGAACTGTCTGTTATAAATAGCTCTCTTCTTTCCCCCGACAGTGAACTGTATGCTCGCAGCCAGCTTCCATTGGAGGCGATTTTGGAGGTCCAGATTTCAAAAAATATAAGGGGGGAGGTTTTGCTCTTCATTTCTTCGAAGAAGGTGGATAAGAAAGGTTGGTTTATGTTTCTTTGTCAATTTTTGTTCATTCTTGCTCAAATTTAGCCACATTTTGGATCTAGGGTTTTACATGTGAGAGAGAAGTAGCTAGGTAATTTTCTCTATTTACTCAAATGAGGTTGCTTAAGATGGTTAGTTTTTGTCTATTCCCTCTCCTTTTTCATGTTTAGTTATCAAATAAGTTTATCCATAACACATATTTAGTTGCTTTATGAATGGTGAATGTGTTGTATGTAAGGTTGGTTTAATTATTTCAATTGTCAGTTATTGTTTATTTTTGCTCAATTTTAACTACATTTTGAAACTAGGCTTTCACCATGTGTTAAAGATAGGTTTGGGTATTAATTTTTTTTGTTTATTAGTTGCTAAAAAAGTTTGGCTTATGTTTCTTTTGCCAAATTTTGTTCATTTTTCCTCCATTTTATTAGCCACATTTTGGATATAGGGTTTCACCATGTGTTAGAGATAAAGTAGTCTAACTACTTTTATTGGAAGCATGTAATTTTACACGACTTGCAAACCGAAGCATGTGTTAGCGACAAACCGAAGCATGTGTTAAAGAGGTGAGAGAGAGGAGAGAGAGGATAGAGAGAGAGAGGAGAGAGAGAGAGGGAGGGTTTCACATTTTAGCCACATTTTTGGATATAGGGTTTCACCATGTGTTTTATGTTACTTTTTTACAGGTGGTGATGGAGAGGACATCCTGGATGTATAACTTATCAAGGCTAGATCCATCATACATATCCGAAGTCCATAGGTTTATTGATGTCGCTACGAACCATGCTTGGAGAACAAAGACAAAACACATATATTGTCCATGCATGGACTGCAAAAATGCTGCTGTATTTAATGACACAGAACAAATCATATCTCATCTGGTATGCCGAGGATTTATGAAGGATTACACAATTTGGACAAAGCATGGAGAGGGTAGCTCTTCGCCTTATACGACTGGAAACCCTGAGAACATCGACGACAGATTTCAGTTCGTTCACGAGACACACCAACCTCTTCCACAGAGCGAACATGTAGTGCAAAATGTTACTGATCATGGTTACGCTGGAGGAAATGAACATGATAGACCTCATGTTCTGCCAAGTGTTATGGCTGAGGAAGATGCAGAGTTGCTAGAGGCAATGTTGCATCGTCATACAGATCAATCGATGTTCTTAATGAAAGGTATGGAGTCCCTGAAGAAGGCAGCAGAAGAGCCTTTGTACGACGAGTCTAAGGGTTGTACCAAAGAGTTCACGACGCTCCGGTCTGTGCTAAAGCTGTTGATGTTAAAAGCTAAATATGGTGTGTCTGATGCTGGCTTCGATGCGTTCTTGAGTATTATCGCAGACATGCTTCCAAAGGAGAACAATGTGCCTGCTAACACGTACTATGCAAAGAAACTAATCAATCCGCTCACTATGGGTGTGGAGAAGATCCACGCGTGTAGAAATCACTGTATCCTTTATCGAGGTGATGATTATAAAGACTTGGAGAGCTGCCCAAAGTGCGGTGCAAGTAGGTACAAGACGAATAAAGACTATCGAGAGGACGAAGAGTGTGTTGCATCCGTGTCTAAAGGGAAGAAGCGAAAGAAAGCCCAAAAAAAGACTTCAAAATCCACGAGCAAAGAAAAAGAAGAAGTAGACTATTATGCGCTCAAAAAGATTCCTGCTTTGGTGATGTGGTACCTCCCCGTCGTCGATCGATTGAGGTGTTTGTTCGCTAATCCTGAGGATGCCAGACTTATGAGCTGGCATGCTTCTGATGAGCACAAAAACGATGGGAAGCTTCGACATCCAGCCGATGGGAAGCAGTGGCAAGATTTCAATGACAACCACCGAGACTTTGCCGATGAACCGAGAAATGTTAGGTTCGCACTGAGTACTGATGGAATGAACCCATTTGCTGAGAGGAGCAGCAAGCATAGCACATGGCCGGTGATCCTCACCATATACAACCTTCCTCAATGGTTGATGCAGAAACGGAAGTACATTTTGCTAACCATCCTTATTTCTGGACCTACACAACCTGGAGTTGACATGGATGTATTTTTGGAGCCCTTAATGGAGGATATGAAAATATTGTGGGAAACGGGTGTTCAAATGTTGGATGAGTATCGTAAAGGTTCATTCACGCTGAGAGCAATTCTTTTTGTTACGATCAACGATTACCCTGCTCTCTTCACATTATCAGGCCAGTTTAAGGGAAAGGTTGGTTGCACAGTATGCATTGATGGAACTGCTTACGTATCCCTTGCTGCATCTAGGAAGATAGTTTACATGAGGCACAGACGCTTTTTATTGGAAGGACACAGGTACCGCATGCGAAAAATGGATAAGTACTTCGACAATAATGGTGAACTACATTCTACTGCTCCATCGGGTAACAATAGAGGTCATAGAGTTTTTGAAATAGTCAGGAATATCAAGTTTGTTTTCGGGAAGAAGACAAAAGACGGAAAAACAAGGAAGGATGCTAAACCATCTTCGGGGGCTATATTCAAGAAGAAGTCTATTTTCTTCGAGTACTTGCCTTACTGGAAAGAGTTAGATGTGCGGCATGCGATCGATGGTATGCACGTTCAGAAGAACGTGTTTGAAAGCATAATGGGCACCTTGCTAGACATAAAGGGCAAAACAAAAGAAGGGCTCAATTCACGCATGGACTTGGTAGATTTAGGCATAAAAAAGGAACTACATCCCGTTCTTCAAGAAAATGGGAAGTACCATCTCCCAGCAGCAAGCTACAATCTCAATGTAGATGAGAAACATGCGATGTGTGTTTGGCTCAAGAATTTGAAAGTCCCATCCGGATTCTGCTCTAGCATACGGAGTATCGTGTCAATGAAAGACCTGACAATCACCAACTACAACTCACATGATTGCCATGTCATGCTGACTACATTCCTACCTATTGCCATCAGGGCTATAAATCCTTTGTTTTTAAAGATGGCAATCACACGGTTGTGCTACTTTTTCAACAGGATTTCACAAAAGGTAATTGGCCGTGATGAGTTGGCATCTCTTCAGGAATTCGCAGTGGAGACAATATCACAGTTTGAGATGTGTTTCCCTCCATCGTTCTTTGATATTATGGTGCACCTTGTGGTGCACTTGGTGCCACAAATAGAAGCATTGGGTCCTATGTACTTGCATGAAATGTGGACGTATGAGCGTTTCATGTCAATACTGAATGGCTATGTATCAACCCGTGCTCGTCCCGAGGCATCCATGATAGAGGGGTACTGTACCGAAGAGGCCATTGAGTCCGGAGGTCCATTCTGCAATAGTATCCTAAAAGACCAGGTTGCAATAGGTCTGCCTCCGTCACGACACGAGGGTAGACTGTATGGAAGCGGGAGGATGGGACGGAAATCTTTCATCCCACCGGATTACGATATAGTACTTGAGGCACATCAGAGCATCCTACATCAGCTAACGATAATGGAGCCATTTATCCAACAACACATCAATGAGCTTCGCGAGCAAAATCCTGGGCATACGGATGATTGGGTAATGAAGCAACATAAGCAGCGGTTCAACACATGGCTAATGGTGAAGGACATTCCACGTGGAGAAACAATAGAAGAACAAACCATCAAGGGCTTGGCATCTGGACCATCACGCCAGGTCACAACATGGCAAACCTATGACATTAGTGGATTCACATTTTGTACCAAGTCCAAGGACAAAAAGAGCATGTCACAAAACAGTGGTGTTCGATGCGAAGCCATAGATGATGAAACTGGTGAGATTATTACATATTTTGGCTTTATTGAGGACATATGGGAACTAGACTATGGTACATTTCAGATCTCGGTTTTCCGATGTCAATGGGTTGAAGACAAACATGTCACGGTAGACAACTATGGGGTCAGAGTTCTTGATCTAAGTAAGGTAGGTTACAAAGATGACCCATGGATCCTTGCTAATCGTGCTGCACAGGTCTTCTATGCTGAACGGATCATTTCTAACAACGAGAAGAAAAGCACCGACAAACCGAAGCATGTAGTTTTTCCTGGAAAACAACAAGCTATAGGAGTTGATGGTGTATCTGATTTAGAGGATTTTAACCAGTTCAACGACATGTCTCTTTTCATAGACCATCCAACCAAGATAAGGAACGTTGAGCGAAGCATCCCACGCAATTCGTTGCCCTGGGTACGCCACGATGGACAAGGCAGAACAATAGCTTCCTAGATTATATACTTGTCATGTAATTGATTATTGTTAGGACTTGTCATGTAATTGATTATTGTTAGCGACAATCCGAAGCATGTAATTGTGCTACTTTTTCAACAAGATTTCACAAAAGGTAAATGGAGAGAGAGGAGAGGGAGAGAGAGAGAGGAGAGAGAGGAGAGGGAGAGAGAGAGGATGGAGAGGGAGAGAGAGAGGATGGAGAGGGAGAGGGGATAGAGAGAGGAGAGAGAGAGGATGGAGAGAGAGGAGAGAGAGAGGGGATGGAGAGAGAGGAGAGAGAGAGGATGGAGAGAGGGGGAGAGAGAGAGAGGAGAGGGAGAGGGAGAGATAGGATGGAGAGAGAGAGGGGATGGAGAGAGAGAGAGAGAGAGAGAGAGGAGAGAGGTAAATGGAGAGAGAGAGAGGAGAGGGAGAGAGAGAGAGAGGAGAGAGAGGGGATGGAGAGAGAGGAGAGAGAGAGAGGAGAGAGAGGGAGAGAGAGGAGAGGGA